>OZ023153.1:566228-617929 GCA_963675895.2 Styela plicata
AGCCGGACTTGCCGGGGCTCGAACCCGAGGTCTTCAACCTGCGATGTGTAGGATGAAAGCAAATATGAAGATCGCATCTACGGACCCGATTTCATTCAACAGGGAAAATTAAAAATACCCGATTTTGCGGCCCAAAAATAGCGAGTTGTTGAGTATGGGTCACTAATGGACAATTTTTTAGCCACTACTTAGAGTGGATCACCCTGACCAAGTGCCTGAACCAGCTGCACTTATAGGCGGACAGGGTTAGTATTGCTGGAAAGATATTATACTTTTCTGTTCGGCTTAGCCCACCCAAGTTATTACACTCTGGGTTGAGTGATGTGCATGGATGAGCAAGCCGGGATCGCCGGAACTCGAACCCGAGATTTTCAACCTGCGATGGCAAACATGCTTATCCACAGGTCATCGCGCATTATGGGTATCCATTGTCATTTTCCACTTCTGTGTTTTGAAGTTCTCTAAAGCTTCAAGTTCCTCGGATATCCGAGTGGAAGAAGTACAAATATAAATCCCACGCTCCTTAAATAAACACACCGTCCTTTCCATATGTTATTTATAGATCATTTCCTGTGTCTACGTTTTGCAGTTCCTCATAATTTGCAGTACCATGGATACCGGAGACAAAAGTGTATTGTATTTTAGCCAAGCATTAAACAAAAATTTTAAATCAAATGAATCACCAATCTTAAAAAATCTCAATAAAAGGATATTTTTCGATGACTACTTGATAAACGCGAAGTGCCCGGTTAGCTCAAGGAATAAGGCGTTGGGAATAGGCTTCGAGCTACGCATCTCTGATCGTCATGACGGAGGTTCGAATCCCTTGAGTGAAGATGATTATATACGAGAGGTCTGTTGGAAGCAACCAGGTCCATGTACAGAAAAAATGAGAAATATTTAAAATAACTGTGCGATCTGCACGGAGGTCTTGGTTCGCAATATGATTAAGCCGTATTCTTAGCTTTCCTTCCCCGCAGAATAACATGGAATCCTATCATATTCCATCTTAAAGTATTTTTTGTGCCTTGGGTTTCATTAAAACCTAATAATTCACAAAAAGGAGTCGATTTGATATTTGTGTTTTGGTACCGGAACATAAATTATTGGCAAAAAAACTGCGATTTTACCGCGCTTTCTATTACCAAGTGCTATATCTGTAGATGAATTTTTGTTCTCGTGTTTTGTAATTCTTTATAACTCGCAGTTCTTTGAATGTAAAAGATGAAAGTGCATTGGGATTCAGCCGAGCATTTAATGAAAACTAACCTCAAATTATTTATAAACATAAAATACTATTTTTTAAGCAAATAAATGAAAATCCTCTTTAGTTTCGACTTGGCATGAGTAAGGAATATTCATCAACATATCCCGCCCACATAATCGTGAAGACTTCCCATTTCCCGACTAAAAATTTGAAATAAAACTAAATGAAAATCTTCCTTTGTTACGACTTTGCATAAATGAGAAATATTTAATAAAAAATTCCACCCCTGCCAATCTTGAAGTATTTTCTCATAACTGGGTCGTCGCGTGTCATCAACAGCCCATAATTGGCGAAAAAGTTCTTATCTTTTGGCAGTTACGGGTGTTTATAATAAAACACATTTTTTACATCCACTTCTTAAAGTGGAGTGGAGCACCCTGTCTAAGGCTCTGTAACAGAGGCCACTTATAGACGGCCAGTGCTACAATTGCTGGGAAGATATGATCTTTTCCTGTTCGGGTAAGCCTATCCAAGGTATTACACCCTGGGTTGGGTGGTGGGCATGGATAAGCGGGCCGGACTCGAACCTAGACTATTTGTAAAGTATGCATAGGTAAGGAAATACCATTTTCGTCATTTTCCCTAGTGAGATTAAATATAATCCTCCCCGGTTTACGTGAGGGGATTTCCAATGTCCGTATCCTTCGGTGCTTTTATGAGATATTCTGCTACTGCGTCTTACAACTTCTTATAATTTGTGGGGATTCGAATGCGAAAGATCAAAGTGCTTTGAGCATTATTCAAGCATTTCATTAAAAACTCCAAATGATTCCTCAAGTCATAACCATACAATTTTTTGATAAATAAATTAAAATCTTTTTTAGGTACGACATTCGAATAAAAGGAATTTTCAGAAATATTTCAAAAATATTTGCTGACTTAAAACATTTCTTTTACTGATTAAAGATTTCTTTAATAAAACACAAATATGTTAAATTTGAGTCACTGATGGGTCGCAATAAAATTGCATGTAGTTACCTGTTTCTGCGTTTAGCAGTTTCCTACACTTGCAGTTACAGCTGAACAAAAGCAAATAATTTTGAATTCGGATTTGGTCGAATCACGAACTCGATGTAAAAAACAAGTATCCCATTTTCACAAGTACAACTTGACTTCATTGTGAATATCAAGAAATTTATATTTTATGGCGTATATTCAATTCACACTCCGTGTCTAAAGGCAGCAATTTTCATAATTTATCTACAAAATCGATTGCATTTTGCCGTTAAAAATGATAATTCCAGCCCATTTGTTTCTATGAACATTTCACGATCAATTTGATTATATTTTGTTTTGAAACAATTTGAATCACCGAATCGAATTCTCCAGACCTACTTACAGCCCCGCAAACGCGTAAGATGAAAGTGGATTGAGATTTAGTCAGGCATTTGAATAAAAACTGAGTTCAAATGGTTCGTAAATTTCAAACAAGCTATTTTTAAACAAATAAATGAAAATTCTTTTTAGTTGCGACTTGGCATGAATAAGAAATATTTATCAACATATCCCACTCACATAATCTTGAAGACTTCCCATTTTCAAACTAAAAATTTTCCTTTTAAAACATATTTTGTTAAGCACAAGCCCCTCTGTTACTCGCATATTAGACAAAATTACGTTTTTTGTCATTTTCTATAATTAGGAGAGAGATTAAACAAAATCTTTGAGATTTACTTTAGGGGAATTCTAAGGTCAAGAATCTGAGAGTTTTAAAAAACGCACCACAACACCACGCTTCCAGTTCTACTCACTGCACTTTATTTTCTGGGTTCAGTTCTAATGGAATGTTTTTCTTCTAAAGAGAGCAGATGCTGTTACATAATACAAGCGGCGATTAGTTGATTCATCTTAGGCCTTTCTTCCGGTCTAACTTGGAGCGAAATTCATAAAAAAATTTATGGTATTTTTGGTTCTTTCCAACTTTCCGTAACTTGAATGCGTAAGATCAAAGAGCATTGTCATTTAATGAAGCATTTGGATAAAAAATATTAAATTAAAATTATTCATGAACCCAAAACATAATGGTTTTGGACAAAAAAAATAAAAATGCTCTTTAGTCGCTACTTTCACACATAAAAGCAATATTTTTTATCTTCTTGCCCACCTTTTCCCCCAGTCTATTTTCATTAAATTAAAACCACACAAAACCCCCGTCATTTGTACGTATTAGCGTGGAGAAACGTATAGATATAGAGAGTATATATAGTATTATCAGAAATTTTATTTTGTCAAGTATGGGCCACAGATAGACCGCGTCAAATACGCGATCTATCAGTGACCCACGCTTTGCAAGTGAGAGAATATATTGAAATTCTCTAGTAGGCTTTTTATTTTTATTCTCATAGCTGTATAGTACCATGACCTACTGTACTGATTTGTTGTACAATCATAAAATTTTACAAATCGAAACTACAAGTGAAAATTGTTTCAACTTTTTAGTCCTAAACAACTCTTTGAGCCACTTCACAAGTAGGGCTGGGCAAAACCGAATCATTTAGAATTCGAATCTGATTCGAATATTTTTTTTCCAAATCGGATCGAATCGTTGATTTCATAAAAATAACAAATAACCCATTTTTACTATTATTATTTATAGTTTCCTTTATGATGATTAGAAAAGAATTTACAGTTACAAATTGCAAATATTTGCATAAACTGAATTAAAAGCGATGTATTTTCACGTTAACGTCAAAATACAAGCGATGCACTTCATTTAGCATGCTTTTGTCCCTATGACAGATTCACAATTGATTCGAATAATCTCCACTACGAATCGTTTCGAATCACCGAATCGAATTGTCCAGCCCTATTCACAAGGTGATGAATTGACCTTTTCTCCATTATTAAAAATCACATATATCTGGACGTTTTGCTTTATAACACTTTATAACACACACACGTGTCACTGGGAACTGAAAATTGACGATCGGTATTGACTTTTTATCATTTAAATACAGAAACAAATATAAATCAGGAAATCAGGGTATAATGTTGTAAGTCCAGATCAAATCCAACACTTTCGTAATTGATCTCTTATATGAAAAAGAATTTAAGGAAAAGAATGAGGAAAGGGGACTTTGAATTCTGGGCCGATCAACTATTTAGTGCGTTCGACAAATTTTATATTTTATTTTGTTAATCACGAGCCGCGCCTCGTCGGCGCGATTCATCAGTAACTGAGGAGTGGTAGATAGTTTTACCATCGCCCAGGGCAGATACCACTCACTGCACTTTACCGGGATGGTTCAGTTCTGTTTGGGATATTTTCCGTTTAGAGTCAGTTCCTGGACTACATCTTTTGGTAGATCTTTGCTATTTAGTGGCCGTTGGTTGGTCCCCTTTGGCAGCTGCTTTCGGCCTTGCTGAGAAGTGAATGTCAATAAAAAAAATAATGCTGATAAAATCTTGTCTGCGCAATTTTTGTAATTTCGTAACAAGAATGCGTCACTCTGATTCAGCAAATTCAATCCTAATGTTTGTTAATGATACTTTCGACCCTTCACATTACTCGTATCCAAATTCCTACGAGTCTGTTTTGAAATGACCCAATTGATTCTCGGCCAAGGACGCGGTCCATCTGTGCCAAGTGTTTATATTTGTTTTCTTTGGAATCATATCTGCGGCTTGATGTATCGGAGATATCATGTTCTCATTTCACAGAAATAAAGTTTATTTTAAGCTTTCGTTAGAACATGGCCTAACTTCTTCAGACGAGATTAAAGTTCTTGTCTGAATAAGTTAGACTATGTTCTAACGAAAACTTACAATAAACTTGTAATTCGGTGGAATGAGGAATATGACATTTTTGTATATATATATATAACAACAGTAACAGCGGTATATATATAACCTGTAACAACGGCCACTTATAGACGGACAGGGTTACAATTGCTGGAAAAATATGATCTTTTCCTGTTCGTCTTAGCCTACCAAAGTTATTACACCCTGGCTTGAGTGGTGGGCATGGATAAGCGATATTACCTCATTCGTGTATCCATATGAATTCTCTCACACACGGATCCATGATTTTAATGGAACAGGGAGGAGGGATAGGTATAGTTCACTACAAGATATCAACTAATTGTTCAAATATTGCCAAGAAAGAAATCCCCACTGAATCTTGTTTATATTTGAACAAACTCAACTCACTCCCGGACCTTACTAAGCAAATATTTGATCTCTTAACTAAAATGGAATAAAAAGTCAAATTATAAGTCCAATTCTATAGTTCCGTTGTCCTATGCCAAGTGATTGATTATGACAGAAAAAAATATTTTATTTTTCTATTGTTTGGGGATGTTGTTGGACCATAATAAAAAAAATTCCGAATTGGGCCCGTTAGAGATTTACTTTCGTTAAGTATGCGTCACAGATCAAGAGTTAATGTTGAATTTTCATTCAATACCACCAAGTGAAATTACTGTCAAAGACCAGTGATTTTTGCATTTTTTGTTACAGTGTGCTATCAAATGTAGCGCCAGCAACTGATATCTAAGCTGAAAACAAACCATATAGGACTAAACCACAATAGTAAAGTGAAATTGTGGCATCAACCCATGGTGTTGGCGGAACCATCTACCACTTCCATGCTTCCTTTTAATCGCCTTCACTTCGGCAGCGCGATCCATCATTGACCCACGCTTAATAAGACATGTTCGGTCCATAATTTTTTTGCTGAGGCCGACTGTCTGTGGCTCACATTCGCAAGATGAGAGAAAAAACAAAACGTTCGCAGAGCGTACAAAATGTGGGAAAACGGCAACAGCAAAACACATACACTATCTTAAATAGCAGAATTGGTACTTTTGAACCCTTTTTTCAATTTGATTGTTACCAGATTCAAAAATAGACATTTTCTGTTAACGGATTTATCATGAAATTTCGCATATATGGCTAAATTTCCTCCTGATGGCAGAATTATTCGAGTGTTTGAGTAGCAGAGTACTTGCCATCTGCCATTCTCGCAAGATCCATTTTTTCTTGCATAATTCTGAATAAAGTGCTGATAATAGAGATATCAATATCCTGATCTTTCAAAAATGGAAATGAAATGATTACACTGTTTGATATTATTTAAATTCACACATTAGCCACAGATTTAAAATGGTAAATTTCGAGTTTTCTCTATAAAATGTTTTTCTTGCATCCTTGTCGTATGCAAACTATGGGTCTGCTTGTCAACGATTTTAGGTAGGAATACAATAAACGCGTCAACGTTATTTTGAGATTTCAAAGAATTCCTGTTAATATTCCAGAAGTTATCTCAAGGTTCAATTTCTGGTACTTTATCAAAGAGTTTAATTTCAGTAGATTTTCAGAAACTTTTGTAGATGAATGCACGCAAAATTTTTTAACATAAATGACGCAGAACAACATGACGTAGAAGTCTTTTTGTAGCTTATTTGCTCAAAGGAATTGAATAAATTAGGTGGCTGTGAGATCTCAAGGACTAATTATTTATTTACGAAATGTTTAAAAAATTTAAATTAATTTTGTCAAGCATGAAAAATTACCCATAATTGAGATTGAATGTATAAGCAGCACTGACGCAGAAGCCCTCCTCCTCCGGCTTCCTTTAAAACAGCAAAAAATGGCTGAATTTCGAAAAATTGTTAATTTATCGCGCGGCTTCAGCGCTAATTTTCTTCTATAACTTTTCAAGATCAAAAATATCATTATAATATGTTTTCCAGCTAAGTAACGCGAAAATTTCTTGCGCGCCTTCGGTGTGCATGTTCGATAATATACAACTGTCGATTTACCTTTTTCGTCGGTGAGTCGGACCCCCCTCCCAATATCGGACGTTTTCCAGCTCCTTTGATAAGCAGAATATTTCTGATTGGGCGTATGACGTAATATTTCCAAATCACAACGTAATGGAATAATTATAAAAAAATAATAATTATAAAAAGAAAGGAAGTATGGAAAACCCACATTGAACCTCCTAATGTTCTCTCATGAAAGCAACTGCACTGTAACAAAAATGCAACAAAATCACTGGTCTTTAACAGTAATTTTATCTGGTGCTATGGGAAAAAATTCAAAATTGACTTTTTTGGCCAAATCTGGGGTGTTGATGGAACGTACCGCGAAGGTGCGGTCTATCAACAGCCCATAATTGGCATAAATCTCATCAACATTCTGTTTTAAAACTTTTGAAATATGCAATAACTGCTAATGGCCAGTAAATTTACTGTACTTTTGTTACATTGTGGTTACATGGGGTAATCATTTTGGTAGAAATACACTCAACGTAAAATTGCGACAAAATCTTTCACTTTTTCTTAGGTGAACTGTCCTATTTATATAAGTTTGCTTAAAGTGGGCTATAAGGGACTTCTGTAAACGAGTCGGCACGAAATAAATTGTGTATAAACTTGCGATATCTAAGGATTTCCTGTAATATTCAGGAAGTGATCCCGATGAAAAATTCGAGTACTTTTTCATAAGACTTGTTAAGGTGTTTTTCAGGGACTTTTTTCCTATATATATATACTTGCTTGAAAGATTGATTCGCAGGATCTTTAAAAAATACGTTTTTTTAATGAATTCTTTTGACGTCTCTAGAAAAAGTCACGAGATGTAAACATGAGGCACAAATTGCTCTTATTGTAATATTTCGTCCAAGAAACATCATTTTTTAGGAAAAAATGATCTCTCTTATGTAAAGAAATTAAAATGTGATTCATAATCTTATTCACGGGAAGAATGAAACGGGCGTTGTTTTCTATCATGCATAAAAGGGCTGAGGTTTTACGATATCACACCCTCAGATACCCATATGTGTTCCATTTCCAAGCCCTGCACTACTACCAAAGTGCAGTAAAATGTCCTCTATTTCACGGTAAATTTATTTAATGGCATCGAAATGAAGTTGCAACATTAACTTGTTTGGTCAATCATGGGCTGTTGGTGGAACGCACCGCCAAGGTGCGTCCATCAACAGGCCATACTTGGCATTTATCTTATCAAGAAGGCGTTTTTGAATTTTGAAAATAAAATATGCAATTACTGGAAATTTATAGTAAATTTACCGCTGGTCTTAATAAAAAATCCTGGTTGAGCGAGGAAAGGATGTATTTCAACCGTATCCCCCATAATTCGTCCAAGGAAAAAACTTTCTCCTAAAAACTATATTGGCGACTAACCAAAATCCACAATCCACCGCAAAAATGTCATTCAACAATCAGAAAGTTGTCAAGCATGGGCCACAGATGGACCGCGCTATTCCGGGGCGAACCATCAGTGACTCAAAATTAACGAACGATGTGGATCATCAATTGTGTTCATTGTGTGGGAGTTGTTTACATTGGATTAGCACGCGATTTCAATTTGGTTACACTTGGGCTAGGCAAAACCGAATCATTTGGAATTCGAATATGATTCGATTAATTGTTTTCGAATCGGATAGAATCGTTGATTTCAAAAAATAACAAATATCCTATTTTTCTATTACTATTATACTCTCCATTATCATGATTAGGAAAAATATAGTTACTAATTACAAAAATTAGCATAAACTGACTTGAAAGCGATGTATTTTCATTTTAGCGACAGAAATACAACCGATTTTGCTCAAATTCGACAAAATTCGATTGAATTTTGTCGTTGAAAATGGAAAAATGCACTTTAATTTAGCATGCTTTTGTTCCTTTTACCGATTCACATTTGCTTCGAATAATTTGTACTTGAATCGATTCGAACCACCGAATCGAATTGCCCAGCCCTAGGTTGCATAACAAAATACGGGTCTGGGCGCATACAAAGGGAACTTTTAAGAATTGCTTTTTGTAGCCACTTCTCGGAGTGGATCACCCTGACCAAGGTCCTGTACCAACGGCCAGTTATAGACGGACTGGGTTAGAGTTGCTCGAAAGATATGATCTTTCCTCTTCCGTTCAGCCTACCCAAGTTATTACACCCTGGGTTGAGTGGCGGGCATTAACACTAACCTTACACTTCCCTTTGATCATAAACTTGAGTATTTTCTCTCAGAAACAGAAATCTGCACTCTAAAAACGGCAGAAAATGTTCCACTTTTGAGTGTAATTTTATTTTGTAGTATTGAATAAATATACAATATCGACGTTTTGGCCAAATTATGGACTGTTGATGGAACGCACCACCAAGGTGCGTCCATCAACAGCCCATATTTGGGATTTATCTCGTCAACAAGACGGTTTTAATTTTGGAAATATTCAATTACTGAAAATCAACAGTAAATTTACTGCATATTTGTTACAGTGCGGGACCGAATCATCATCCTTCTTCTATCAAATTTTTGTAATTTCATAGCAAATCTTTCATGAAGGGTTTTTCATGAAACACATAATTTACCAGAGATATATGTCATTCACCAGCTTTATTTATTGTAAAAGACTTGTTTATTTTAGATTAGCACGCGATTTCTGTAAGAGAACTTCTTCCAGTTTATTCCAGACTTTATCAAGCACGAGGTACAGACGGATAGAACCGCTGGTTGCAGGTTTTAAAATTATATGAATTATAATAAAAAATAATATATATGTATATATAGGAATAAAATAAAATAATATATATTTATAAGAGGAACATCTTCCCTGCGCGTTGTTAGGGGCGATTAAAAGGAAACATGGTGGTGGTAAATTGTTCAGCCACCACCCTGGGTTGATGCCACAATTGCACTTTACTATTGGGGTTTAGTGCTATATGGTTTGTTTTCAGCTTAGAGATCAGTTGCTGGTGCCACATTTGATAGCACACTGTAACAAAAAATGCAAAAAATCACTGGTCTTTGACAGTAATTTCACTTGGCGGTATTGAAAGAAAGTTCAAAATTAACTTTTTGGTCAAATATGGGGTGTTGATGGAACGCACCGCGAAGGTGCGGTTCATCAAGAGCACACAATTGGTATAAATCTCATCAACATGACGTTTTTTAACCTTGGAAATATGCAATTACTGCAAATGACCAGTAAATTTACTGTACTTTTATTATAGTGTAGCTCTTTGTCATTAAAAATAAAAATGAAAAAATCCCTCAATGAGCAGAGTAAATTTCTGAAAAAAAAAAAAAAAAGATATTTCTCAAACATTCACTCTGGGACTTACCAAACCATACTGTTTACCACAAAAATGTCATTCACCAACTCTATTGAATAAGTAATACATATTTATAATAGATTAGCACGCGATATCTTTCGACTTTCTCCAATTAAGAGCATCTTTTTAAAACTAAGCAAGATCAAGCATGGTACATTGATAGATCGCGCCTATTAGGCGCGGTCTATCAGTGGCCCACGCTTGGTAAAGTGATTTTTAATGTGTGTCAGAGACATAAACACAATATTGACATAACTAAGTCAAGGCGTGTCTTTATGGTTGTTTTGGAAGGTTGCGTGGGGTCTTATGCGTTTGTCTTTTCCAGTAACATTTTTCTTCGAAAAATTTTTATTATCCAATTTACGTTGAAAAAATGAATCAGAAAATTATATAATTCGAATTTGATTTACGCCTTGAATGATTTAATTGTTATCAGAACCTGTGAGTCCGCCCGTAGCAGATACCACTCATTGCACTTCGTTGTACGGGTTCAGTACTGCATGCGCGGCTTTTGATTTTTTGACATATTTTTTGCGTTTCAGAATTGGCGGTTTGAAAACGAATAAGTAATACCGTTGTCGTCGGTTTACCGTCGTCGAGAGCAGATACCACTCTTCCCACTCTACTTTTAGGATTCATTTTTTTAACTTAAGCCGGGATTTAAGGTGGTTTCAAAAGGTCTCGTGGGGTCTTAGAGGTAGGTAATTTTCAGTATTATTTATTTTCGAAATATATTTTATAATCGAATTTTCTTTGAAAAAATGAATAAAAAATATCATAAATTTTTTATAGCTACATTTTGGAGGACCTTGACCACGGCCCTATACAGGCATCCACTTGTCACTTTGTCTTTTAGTATCTCTTCATAGTTGCTTCCTTTTAGGCACTGCTTCCGGCCTTGCTCATAGTTAATTTTAATAAAAAAAACACTAACAATTATTCAAACCAAATGCGCGATAGATAACTTAGGATACAAAGTACTTCAATGTAACGCTCCTCAGCAAACTCGCTTATAATATTGTTTTGTTTGTCTTGTTTGTATTTGTAAACTATATTAGATAAGTATGGGTCGCAGATGAGCCGGGCAATGTCTTCGTGAGTCATCAGTGACCCATGTTCCCATGAAACGTGTTCGTGAGCTATTGTTCAGATCACCCGATAGGTGACAACAAGGCCACGAGTTAATAACAACTAAAATTATTTTACATGCCCCCGGCGCAAAACTTGTTCAAATGAGAATAGTTAATCACAGGATCCCCCGATACGTCGATCACCACCATAACATCACGTGTCATTAGCAAAAAAATTACCTAACGCGCCCTCGGCGCGAAACTTGTTCGAATATAAACAATTAATAACAGGATCGCCGTATACGTCACCACCACAACCCCACCAGTTATTATCGGCAAAAATAAAATTACGCGCCTTCAGCACAAAACTCGTTCAAATGTCACCAATTTTTTACAGGATCGCCCGATACGTCACCACCGCAAGGCCACGAGTTATTTATTATCAGCAAAATTAATTTACGCGCCTCTAGCACAAAACTTGTTCAAATGTCACCAATTTTTCACAGGATCGCCCGATACGTCACCAACACAAGGCCACGAGTTATTATCAGCAAAATTAATTTACGCGCCTTCGGCGCAGAACAATTTTTGCATCTTTTTTGCCCTGACTATTTGCAGACGCATTATTGTTACTTCGCGTGCAATGGTTCGGTTCCACATAGCATGAAAAAGTCTTCTTATCAGTTCTGGTGTTGCTATTGTTACCGCAATTGACGTCAGAATAAATGAGACATAACCACAACAAAAAACAAAAATGGGAATTGAAAATTTCTAAGACCAAACGGCGCACTTTTCGTTTTTTTCGGAATAACACGAAAAACGCAAACTTCAGCCGCGGAAATTTAAATGGGGGCACTCATTTTAACGATTATGAAGTATTCAAACCGTGGTAAGACTAGACGGCTTTTGTATTATAGTCTTTTCACGACTCATAATAAAGGCTGGGCAATTCGATTCGAATCGATTCGAAGTACAGATTATTGGAATCAATTGTGAATGGGTTATAAGAACAAAAGCATGCTAAATGAAGTGCATTTTTCCATTTTAACGACAAAATTCAATCAATTTTGGTCAAATTTGACCAAAATCTCTTGTATTTTGTTGTTAAATCATTTGGAATTGGAACTGATTCGGATAATTTGTTCGAATCGGATCGAATCACTAATTCCATGTAAATAACAAATGTCCCATTTTTAGTATCACAACTCGTCCCCGTTGTGAAAACGAAGAAATTCAGAGTTTTATATAATAGTGTATATTTTTAATTCATATTCTATGTCTAAGAGCAACAATTTTCATATTTTAACGATAGCATATAATCGATTTTGATCAAATTTGACCAAAATCGATTATATTTTGTCGTTAAAAATGAAAATTCTAGTTTATTCAGCACGTTTCGTTCCTATGAACGATTCACAATTGATTCGAATGAATTATGCTTCGAATCGATTCGATTTACCGACGGGCCCTACACAGCCGAGTTCAACCTATTGTCACAAAGATTGACGTCACAGTAACTAACACAACTCTAAAACCAACAAACGCTCGCACCATTACACAATATCACCAAATAGAACTCGATGACCCAGTCACCTCGTGGGCTACCATGCTCGCCAAAATAAACTTTTTGAGTTTTTGTAATTATAAGGGATCTGCTTCAATAACACGGTATTTGTTTGAATAAGTCTCGCTTACAAAGTGAAAGATGGTTTTACCCTCGCGAAAAAGGAAACTGCCCTGGGTGAGATCGAATGTTTTTCTTATTACTAAAAGCTCTTGGGTGAAAATGTCTAAAATGAATGAATGATGTGCGCCGAAGGCCTGAACAATTTTTGAATATATTTTCTTTTAAAAATATATAGTACCCGTCAAAAATTTTATTTTGTTAAGTCTCGACGGCGCGATCCATCAGGGACTCAAGTTTAACAAAAAAAGGGGGGAGGGAATAAATTATTCTTTTTTATAGTCAATTTTATAGTTATTTCCCATTCATATTTCATCTTTTTCAAATGAGAGGAAAAGGATATAGAAATTATGCCATTATGGCCAATGTATTAATAAAAATAATGCGTAATGGGCAAATTATTTCAAACATAATAACCTCCAAGGCCCCATACAGCCTATTAAAACTACTTTAAAGTCACGCTTAATGGCAGAGAACTGAACCACAATAGCAGAGTGAAAAAAGTGTATCTGTTCTTGGCGACGGCAAAACCACTACCACTTGTTCGTGTTTACCCGCCAATTGCAAAACACAAAAAATACGCCGCTGCAATTCAAAGGCTTGCACGTACAGATGCACTATATCAAGGTGTAGTAATTGGTATCTGCTACGGGCGCACTCTCAGAATCAGATAATGAAGTAAATTTCAACGTAATTTTGATAATTAAAACCATTTCAAAAATAAAGAGAGACAAAAAGTGGTTTCTAGTTTTATCGTCGTCCAGGGCAGATACCACTCATGGCATTTTATTATGGGAGTGCAGAAGCAGGCATTTAATCTTGTAGAAGCATTTAGACATTCGAGTGACCGTTAGCTGACTCTTTTTACTAATCTGGATGTTGCAAACGAGCGTGATTTTCAGCAAGGCACTCCATGGGCTGCTATAACACTGAACAGATACACACTAACTACAAAGGTCCGTGCTTAACGGTCATTGGGTATAAGCCCCCCCGCCCTCCCCCGGTCGGTGGTTTCATGCAAATTATTCGAAAACCAATAAAAACAGACCCCATATTACCTTTTAAAAGTACACTAAAGTCACGCTTTGACTTAGTTATGTAAATATTATGTTTGGGTCTTAGACTCCCAGTAAAATTATTCTGACAAGCTTGGGTCATTGACGGCCCGCCTTGATCGAGCTTACTTTGAAAACAAAAACATTCCCATTCGGAGAAAGCAGAGAGATATCGCGTGCTAATCTATGTAAACATGTATTACTTGTTCAGTAGATTTGATGAATGACATTTTCGGGGTAAATGGTTTTTTTGTGATAAATTTGAAGAGTAATTTTATGAAAAATATGTTTCGTTTTGGATATTTCAGAAGACTTTTCCCAATTTTGTTAAGATAGAACGCACATTGCTCTGTAGGCAAGCCACTTATCCCGAAGGTACGTTAAAAGGCTTTAACGTATTTCCTGTGTCCCGGAAGAGTCGATTAAGAGGAAACGAAGGAATTGTAAATGGCTTTTGTCCATCATTTCCACGTGACTCGGGATGGAAAAAGCCTCATCATTTCAATCGCATTTTTGTGGTAAATAGTTGTTTTTGACATATTTCCGGTGCAAATTAATAATTAATGTCTTTTATTGTCATTTTTCGGAGGTGTCTACTAAAGCTGGGTAAATCCGAATCATTTGGAATTCGAATCTGATTCGAATAATTTTTTCGAATCAGATCAAATCACTAATTGCATGCCAATAGCAAATATCCCATTATTACTATTATTACTTATCTCCATTGTAAAAATCTAGAAATATACAGTTTATAGTGTATTTTCCATTGACACCTTATGTCTAAGAGCAACAATTTTTATATTTTAACGAAATTTGACCAAAATCGATTGTATTTTGCCGTTAAAATAAAATTCTAATTTATTAAACATGTTTTTGTTCCTGCGAATGATTCACGATTGATTCGAATAACTTGTGGTTCGAATCGATTCGAATCATCGAATAGAATTGCTCAGCCGTATTGTCGACCCGAGCAAAAATCTAAGACCCGCACCAATCGCATTCGGATATTTTATCGAATCAGATAGAATCCATAATTATATTCAAATACTGAATATCCCAGTTTTCCTATTATAACTCGTTTTCATTATGAAAAGCAAGAAACTTAGAGCTGCGAATCAATAATATTTTGTATAAACAGACATTAAATGTATTTTATATTCTCACTTCATGTCCGCAAGCTAAAATTGTGTTTTTTGAACGACGAAATACGATCGTTTACGATAATTTCATGCATGTAATATCGATCTTTTGACCTCGAAAATGGGGATTTTCCACTTCAAAAGTTCGATATTTCTTTCACAAAAAGTATTCAGCGTAGTATCATTTTTTTTTTATGTATTGCTTAGTAATTTCCTAACTATTTCTCCTAATCTTTCAATTTTAAACCAATTTTTGAAGGGTCAAAGATTTTTCAATCGCTTTCTCTTCACCTGTTTTTCATTTTAAAACAAAACATCACGCATTTGATTAAATTTAGAAAATCTTAAATTTGAGTCCTGAATGCGCCAACTTTTGCGGACCCCTTACAGTTTGTTGTAGGGGCTAAAAAGGAAGCGAAGCCGTAGTTGGACTCATCCTTACCCAGGGCAGACACAAGCGTATTTGGGAAAATTCATATTTGGGAAAAACTTACGTCTGCGACGCCGATTATAACGTCATGATTTCACTTTGAAAATTATTCACTCCGCCCTCCCTCCCCCAGTTTTAAAAGTTTTAAAATACGTCTCTAACGGTAGATACCAGTCATTTCACATAACTATAGCGGTTCAGTGTTTAATTTCTTCAGGTTGCCGTTCCTGTTACTACATTTTCTAGTGTGTTTTTTTCGGTGTCGAGCTTTGCAAAATTGGAATACTCAACTTTTTCAAAAGTTGAAGAAAGTTGACCAGTTTTTCTTTTTTTAAAGAGTTCAGAAGTTCCCCCGACAACATTGCTTTATATTAGAAAGCAGATTTCTAAATCGGACAAAGTTACCACGAATTTACCACAAACACCACAATCAAAGTAAGAAAAAGAAGGTGATAACCAACTAATTTTTTCTTGAATCCTGCATGTGAGACGAATCAAATATATTTATTCTAAAATGACCAAGTCGAGAAACGCACTATATACATTATTATTATTATTAACCTTGCACCCAATTTCAAATCCAATTCTCCTAATGTTCAATCTAAAACAAAAACGCTGGAGTCAAAGGTTAAACCATCTTGTTAAAATCACTTTCAATCCGTATCTCGAAAATTTTAAAACATATTTCTTAACTCATGGGTCGTTGATAGTTTGCGTCTCAGCGCCAAGACCCTTCAGTGACCCATGATACGCTGGTATTGAGATTATTTCTGTGGGGTCAAAAATTCAACAAACCGCTAACTAGCTCTCAATTCAAAGTTTCTTGTTGCGAAATTATGGCGAGAAAAGTGCCATAAAATCACTTTAGAGCATAATATTCCGTCCTTATCACAAACAAAATTTCTCCTTTCTTCAATTTAAAACCAAGTTCAAAAAGTCAAACGTTAAACCACCTAAAAAAAAGTAATATCCCTTTTTCTGTGACCATGTGTTGTTTTATTCAATATCAGGAATATCAACAATTTTTGCAGACACGGTCATAGATTAACCGACTCCCGCCCTGGTCATAAAAATTCCCACTACGCCTTATTTTTCAAGAAGTATGGGCCACTGATGGAACGCGCCCATTAGGCGCGGGCCGTCTGTGGATCATACTTGACAAAATATAATTTCCTATCGGATGGGGCCGCAGTGGTTCAATTATTTTCATAGCCACATTTTGGAGTGGATTACCCTGGCCAAGGCCACTTCTCGGCGCCACTTATAAACGAACAGGGTTAGAGTTGTTGAAAAGATTTCGGTTAGGCAAGGATCAACGAACCGGACTCGCCTATGGGGGCGGGTCATCTGTGTTTCATCCTAGACAAAATATAATGTCTGATTGGGAGTGGCCGTGGGGGATGAGTCGCCCATGTTACTTTTAATTTAAGAATCATGAACACATTTCTGATTTCGTGGGGTGAAAAAGGCAACTAACCTTGAACTAATCTTGAACAACTAATCTTGAATCGTTCATAGGAACAAAGACTTGTTAAGTGAACTACGATTTCCATTTTTAACGACAAAGTGCAATCGATTTTGGTCAAATTTGACCAAAATCGATTATATTTCGTCGTTAAAATATGAAAATTGCTGCTCATAGTGTGAATAGAATATACACTACAAACTATAAATTTCTTCATTTTCCCAATGGAGACAAGGTATAATAGTAAAAATGGAATATTTGTTATTTACGAAGAATTAGTGATTCGATTCGATTAGAAAAAAATATTCGAATCGAATTCCAAATAACTCGGTTTTGCCCGGTCCTAATAAGATCACCATACTCCATCGAAATAGAAAATAATGAACACTTCTCTGATTGTGTGGGGTCAAAAATGCAACTACCAGTCACCCACATCGCTTTCAATTTGAAAGTTTGAAAATGAGGCCACAAAAGCACCATGAAATCACTTTAGCACGAAATTTTCAGTTCTTTATCACGATTGCGAAACTAAACAAACACAGGTACTTACAACAGGAGAAAAGAAGGCGATGTTCATTTTCATAGAAATTTGCATCGAGCAAGACAGGAAGAAGCTCCTAAATATAACCGGCGAACGGCCACTTGTTAGCAAAACGTTACTAATAAAATATGTAGTAACAACAATTGTATTCTAAACGGAAAAGATTCGATGATTCGAATCGATTCGAAGCAGAGATTATTCGAATCAATTGTGACCATAGAAACAAAAACTCGCCAAATGCAGTGGAATTTTTCATTTTTAACAACAAAATACAATCGATTTTGGCCAAATTTGACCAAAATCAATTGTATTTTGTCGTTAAAATAAAAATTTTCGCTCTTGGACCGCAGTTTAATTGAAAATGCGGCGCTCTTAAGTCTGTTTAAGCCAATATTTGCACTTTGTAACTTTAAAATTCCTAATTATCAAGGAGGAAACAATAATAGTAGTACATATATGGCATATTTGTTATTTTTACGGAGTGAGCGATTCGATCCGATTCGAAAAAATTTATCGAAACAGATTCTAATTCAAAAGTAATCGATTCGTTCAGCCCTATAAAGGAATAATACTTGCCCTGGTTATTGTAAAACCATTAACCACTACATCTTTAATCGATTTTTATATATTTTTCCCTCAGTTAGAAGTGCTTAAATTCAAAATGTGGTTCGTCACAAATGAATCGCGCCGCTAAGGATACGACAAATGTAGTACCAGCAACTGTAATCGAAGCAGAAAACATTCCCGACAAAGCTGAACCGCTATATTAAAGTGCCTAGGGTGATAATAACCCTGGCTGTGAGGCTGGGCAATTGGATTCGATGATTCGAATCGATTCGAAGCACAGATTATTCGAATCAATCGTGAATCTACCATAGAGGAAAATTTGCTAAATGGAGTGGAGTTTTCATTTTCAACGACAAAATGCAACCGATTGCATTTTGTCGTTAAAATAAAAATTTTCGCTTTTAGACTGCAGCATAATTAAAAATACACCGCTCTTAAGTCTGTTTATGCTGATATTTGTGATTCAAAACTGTAAATTTTTTAAATAACACAATAGAGACAATAATAGTGATAGTAAAAATAGGATATTTGACATTTTATTGGAATTACCGATTCGATCCGATTCGAAAAAATATTGGAATCAGATCCGAATTTAAAATGATCCGGTTTTGCCCTGGGCGGCGGTTAAATCCTGTACCACTTCCCTGCTCTATTTTTATATATTTTTCTATTGGGTAGAAATGATTAAATTCAATATGAGGCTTGTCAAGCATGGGTCACTGATGAATCGCGCTGCTAACGATACTACAAAATGCAGTACCAGCAACTGTAATCGGAGCATGAAACATTCCTGACGAAGCTTAACCGCTTTATTAAAGTGCATAAGGTACTAACCACCCTGGGTGGCCTTTTAAATCCTGTATCCATTCCTTGGTTGCTTATTTTAGAATAATTATTTACAGACTGATTTTAATGAAATATCAACAAACCATAAACCAATGATCAATCAGCATTGAATGATTGCCACCAGGGAAATTCATAGTGAATCTAATTGCTCAACCGGTGATGTGCAAACGATGTTTTATTTTTGCAAAAATAAAAACATCGTTTGCACATTACCGGCTGAGCACTTAGATTCACGATTAATCAGCATCCCACTTTGTCAAAACAGACATTTTTTTCTAGAAAGTTTTCTTTTTCACAAAAAATGGGTCTATTTTGATAGTTTCGGTATATTCCGAAGACTTCATCATAAAAAAGCAACATATAGGAGTTCTGTAAACAAAGAGTATCGGTCTATCAGCCGTTCTTTTCACTAAAGAATAATTTTTTATTTTGATGCCGTGCTTTTTCACAAAAAATGTATAAATTAATAACGTGAATTATCAGCTTCGAAGGTCATCATATACAATATATAAGCGGATTCTCTTCTTTTTTTATCTCTTTTTATCTCTTCTTGATTCCCACTTCACAAAAACACTTTTTGAAAGGCCTGATTTTTTACAAAATTGTGTCTGGAATGAATGACGTGTATTCGCATCTTTTAAGACAATCTCGTAAAATATTATATCTTTTCTATCGCAAGAGACTTCATGAAAATAGAACACAAAAATATTTAAGAGCAAAGTTTACGGTTCCTTGAATTACATTTGCATAACAAAACAAACAGATATGTTTATATTGAACAAAACGGGAGAAAGGAAAAGTTCGTTAAATTTTCAATTTCATTTTTGTCGAGTCATAATTAGGGCTGTGCAAAACCGAATCACTTGAATTCGAATCTGATTCGAATATTTTATTTTCGAATCGAATCGAATCACTAATTCTTTGTAAATAACATATACCCAAAATATCCCAAATGAAAATCCTAGTTCAGTTAACAAGTTTTTGCTCCTATGAACAATCCACGATTGATTCGAATTATTCGTGCTCCGAATCGATTCGAATCACCGAATCGAATCGCCCGGCCCTAGTCATGATTCGACAATTCAGGTCCTAATTTTGTAAGTTACCGTGTAGGGGTGGGCAAAACCGAATAATTTAGAATTCGAATCTGATTCGAATAATTTGTTTGAATCGGATCTTAGCACTAATTCCAAGTAAATGAAAAATATTTCATTTATACTATTATAACTTGTCTTGTTGTGAAATTGAAGAATTTATAGTTTATAGTATATTTTCAATTCACACTAAGAGCTTTAATTTTCATATTTTAACGAGGAGATATAATAAGTTTTGGTAAAATTTGCCAGTCCATTAACTATGGACCAATTATTGGGGCTGGTCAATATGATTTGATAATTCGATTCGATCCGAAGTACAAATCATTCGGATCAATTGTGGAACGTTCATGGAAACAAAAACGTGCTAAATTACGTGAAGTTTTCATTTTTAACGACAAAATGTAATTGAGTTTCGTCAACTTTGACCAAAATTTATTAAAATTTTATTTTGTCGTTGAAAATTTAAATTTTCGTTTTTGACCATGCTTGAGTGTAACACGGGACTGAGTGGAACAGAGTATAAACAGTTCCCTGTGCAACGCCCTGCGCATCTCTTGACTTTCAATTAAAAAACCGTAGAAAAAGACTATCGGGAAGAAACGGTGTGGTCCATAAGTGGGCCATACTTGACACAACAAATATTCAGCTATGAAAAGTACTGTATTCTTTCATAAAACACCGGAAAGTCCATAAGCGACAAAGTTATTTATCTCTTTTCCGTCACAAATTAGGCGATAAATTGAGAAATTCTCCTAAAATCCAGAACAAGGGATTTAACGCACAGTTTGATTTCAAATCTATCTTGTTGGTTGAACACGCGATAACAGTGAATATTCTGCTAACAATTATTAATCTTTCTCAAAAATTTGTTGAGAGATATTTCCGTTTGCATACAGAGTATTTAGATTTTTAAAAGTGGGATTTCCAGAAAAAAAGCTTCAAAACTGTTTGGTCTTCAATTCACTATAATTGTTATATTTCCCTCGAAATTTTAAAACTGGTTGCTTGACTTGAGATTAGGGCTGGGCAAAACCGAATCATTTGGAATTCGAATATTTTTTCGAATCGGATCGAATCACTAATTATTTGTACATAACAAATACAAATATCTCACAAATTGGGCGATAAATTGAGAAATTCTCCCAAATCCAAGGGATTTAACGCACAGTTTGATTTCAAATCTATCTTGTTGGTTGAACATGCGATAACAGTGAATCTTATGCTAACAATTATTAAACCTTTCTCAAAAATTTGTTGAGAGATATTTCCGTTTGCATACAGAGTATTTAGATTTTTAAAAGTGCGATTTCCAGAAAAAAGTTTCAAAACTGTTTGGTCTTGAAGTTACTATAATTGTTATTTTCCTTTAATTTTTAAAAATGGTTGCTTGACTCGACTTAGGGCAAAACCGAATCATTTGGAATTCGAATCTGATTCGAATATTTTTTCGAATCGGATCGATTCACTAATTATTTGCAAATACCGAATACAAATATCTCATTTTTAATATTATAATTTGTCCACATTGTGAAATAAAGAAAATTTATAGTTTGTAGTGAATTTTCAATTCACACTAAGAACAACAATTTTCATGTTTTAACAACGAAATATAATCGATTTTGGTCAATTTCGAGCAAAATCGATTATATTTCGTTGTTAAAAATGAAAATCCTAGATTACTTCACACGCGATAACAGTAAAGCTTATGCTAACAATTATAATTTTTTTCAAAAATTTGTTGAGAGATATTTCCGTTTGCATACAAAGCATTTAAATTTTTAAAAGTGCGATTTCCAGAAAGGAATCTTTAAAACTGTTTGGTCTTGAAGTTACTATTATTGTAATATTTCCCTCGAAATTTTAAAACTGGTTGCTTGACTTGAGATTAGGGCTGAGCAAGACCGAATCATTTGAAATTCGAATCTGATTCGAATATTTTTTTCGAATCGGATCGAATCACTATTTATTTGTAAATAACAAATACAAATATCTCATTTTTAAAATTATAACTTATCCACATTGTGAAATCAAGAAATTTATAGTTTGTAGTGCATTTCCAATTCACACTAAGAGGAACAATTTTCATGTTTTAACAACGAAATATGATCGATTTTAGTCAAATTTGAGCAAAATCGATTGCATTGCGTCGTTAAAAATGAAAATTCTGGTTCACTTCACAAGTTTTTGTTCCTATAAACGATTAACGATTGATCCAAATTAATCGTGCTTCGAATCGATTCGAATCACCGAATCGAATCGCCCAGCGTACTAGAGATCGTCTCAGAAGCACACGAGATATATGGAAAGCTTTAGAATTTGGTTTGAAAGATTAGTTGACAGATTTTCCTTTCACATACAAAGCCTTGAAAGTTGAAAAATAAACTTTTCTTAGACGAAACCATTATCTGGAAATTTCAATTGCGACAAATCAACTCATTGCCCACCACAAGTTTAACGAGGAATTGCGAAATTGCGAAATTCTCCTAAAATCCAGAACAAGGGATTTAACACGCAGTTTGGATTTAAATCTCACCTGTTGGTAGAACAGGTAATAGCAGTAAAGCTTAAGCTAACAATATTAATTTCTCTTCAAAGACGTAATAAATTTGACGTTGACATTCAAAGATTTTAAGATTGAGAAGTGCAAATTCTCACGAAAGTTCGTTTGGTATTACAGTCGATTTATTTATTTTTATTTTATTTTTGATGAAAATCACTCTGAGCAAGGTCGGAAGCAACGCTGGAAAGAAACCAATTAACGGCCACTTAATAGCAAAGAGCTACTACAAGATGTAGTACCAGCAACTGCATTCTAAGAGGAGAACATTCCAAGCGGAACTGAACCGCCATGCTAAAGTGCAGTGAGTGGTATCCACTTCTGCCACATCTGTCACTTCTCAAAATTGATAATTTAAGATTATTTTATCTTATATATCATTTCTCTTTATTCAAAATGAGTTATTTAACACATAACTTGGCGTGAGGTTGAAGCTAATGCTCACATTATTATTCTCGTTCAAAAGGCGTTGAAAGCTTTTTCCGTTGACATACAAAAAATTTTGAGTTTTAAAAGTGTAATTCTCACGCAGAAAGCCGCAAAGAACACAATAGAACCATCAAAAATTTTTTAAGCATGGCCGAAGGCAGGCGATCACTGTCGATATTAATCTTCGTTCGAAAACCTGTTTATTTACTCTGAGTTAACAAACAAAGCGGCGAAGACAGAAAAGTGTGTAATTCTTGCGTGAAAAGGTGAAAACGATGTATACAAAAGTTTTTGATCCAATATAGGTGACAAAGCTCATAGCGATAGCTTATGCCAATATTATTAATCTTTTCTCTAATGATTTGTTCAAAATTTTTTCCCCCTTACATGCTAAGTTTTCAGGTTAAACATTGTAACCCATACGCCGAAGTCGCAAAAATTGTTTCGATAAGTGATTGATTTTTTCCGAATCTGATCGAATCGCTAATTCGATGTAAATAACAAATATCACATTTTTACTATTACAACTTGTCTCCATTGTAAAGATTGTGAAATTTATAGTTGGAAGTACATTTTCAATCCACACTACATATTGAAGAGCAACAATTTCCATATTTTAACGGCAAAATATAATTGATTTTGGTCAAATCGGAACAAAATCGGTTGCAATCTGCCGTTAAAAATAAAAATTCTAGTTCATTAATAAGTTTTTGTTCCAATGAACGATTTATGATTGATTCGAATAAATTGTGCTAGGAATCGATTCCAATCCCCGAATCGAATTGTTCAGCCCCACTTGTCCGTTTCCCGTGAATTTGGGTGGAGTGGGGAGTAGGCAAACTACTGCTTTTTTTTGTAACTCGGAAACAGTATGTGTATATGCTCCGGTGCAATCGACAAAGTAAACAACATCGAAGTACTTGAAATGTATAGTTTTTGACACTATAACCCAATTCATACGACAGATTCAAAAATAAAGTAAACATTAGACATGTTGCCAAAGAGCTCTTGTTCCTCCTCGTGACGTCATAATACACGTCACAAGAGGGATTAAAGCACTTGGGATGTTTGTTTAGATTTGAGCATAACGTATACACGGCCATGTATAATTCAAGTAAAATTCAATTATTTTTGAGTCGGGCTGGGCAATTCGATTCGGTGATTCGAATCGATTCGAAGTGCATTCGTAAATCGCCATAGGAACAAAAACTTACTAATTGTACAAGAATTTTCTTTTTTAACGACAAAATGTAATCAATTTTGGTTAAATAGGTTAAATACGAGTGAATGAATCGTGCCGCTCAAGCGCGGTCCATGTGTGGCACATGATTGACAAAACAATATTCATGTATAGACTGGTTTGTATGATCAAGATCGATGAACGAAAAAGCCTTCAAAGAGCAATACACGCGGGTGCCCCTGGTCGAGGCACTGTAACCGAAAGCCTTGGGACGATGCTCGACAACCTTACCTGTTCCACACAGGATGGAATGACAAGATGAAAGAAAAATATCGTGACCAGATATAATTGAAAACATTGTTAATTGCATACTGTGAAATAAAGTTCATTTCATTTCATAGTTAGCGGGCTATAGTTAGGGCTCAGATATTCGATTAGGTGATTCGAATCGATTCGAAGCAAGATTTATTCAAATCTTCAAACATTCGATCATATTTTGTCGTTAAAATATGAAAATTGTTGCTTTTAGACATGAAGTATGGATTGTACAATAAACTATAAATTTGTTGATTTTCACGATCGATCCGATTCGAAAAAAATGCGAATCAGATTCGAATTCCTAATGATTCGGTTTTGCCCAGACTTAGCTGCAGATATTTCGAATCAGTTTTTGTATTAGCCATAGGCCTTTTATAGTTTGTTCACATCAATGAATTCGTATTCGTATCTGATATGTATTCATTCATCTTTGAGGTTGTGGCAAATTATAATGATGAAAACGGAGCAATTGTTAATTATACAGAGATAGTGATTCGATCCGATTCGAAAAGAAATATTCGAATACGATTCGATTTGTATATCATTCGGTTTTGCCAAGCCCTACTTGCACCAACCAAAGTATCGTATAACCAAGTATGGGACACAGTTAGATTGTATCATTTTCGTTAGGTCCATCTTTGGCTCATGCTTGGCCTATTAGTTGCATTGCAAAAGCAAAATAAAGTTTCCAACATGAAAAGCGAAGACAAACAAACCCAAACACTCCAGATAGAAATGTTCTATTTATGGGTTCAAGTACTTTCCAAAATAAGCGAAAACAAACTTGTATAAAGGTTATTAGCTCTAGCGTATTTAGAGAAGGAGCATGGTGTCCCCCCTTCGTCCTGAATTCAAATAAAAACAAAAGTTAAAACATCCCCTGTTCAAGTGTTCAATTGTTATTGGAAGGAAAAAAAAAAATTTTAACGGAAAAAAATTTAAGTAGTAAAAACTGAAAAGGCGAAAAATGGATCATAATTTACAACAGTAATTGATAGAAAATGCCAGTCAATCAGCATCAATCGTTTCTGGGAATCGGTTATGATGTACTCTAATGAAAATGCTGTAAATTCCTTTATTGGATAAATCTCATCAACAAGATGTTTTTTTAAATATACAAATACGGAGAAAGATCGGTAAATTTACTGTACTTTTTTCACAGCGTGTGTATTTACTAAGCAATTAAAGCCATTAAAGCTTGATTTTGAAAAATGATAATTCTTCTGTCAAAATGACAAATATATTTTCTATAAATAAACGAAAATAAAGATTGATCTCTTACTCTCGTGAGTGTGAAATGAAAATTAGGTTTTGCTGGTTGAGATTTAATTGGGTTTTCTGTTTACAGTGATACACTGTTACAAAACCGCAGCAAATGTATTGCTCTTTTGCCGTACTTCTGAATAGTCTTGGCGTATCTTCCGCGCGTCGTAAGAAGCGACTAAAAATAAAAAAACAAAAAAAGTGGTAGATGCTTTCACCTGCGTCCGGGGCAAGTACCACTCAATGCACTTCACCATAGCGGTCGAGTTCTTTTTGTAATATTTTCCGCTTCGAGTGCATCTGCTGGAACTACATCTTTCAGTAGCTTTTAGTACGCATTGACATCTTTGAGTACGTATTGACGTATCTTCCGCGCGTCGTAAGAGGCGACTAAAAGGAAACAGTGGAGTTGAAGATGGTTTCACCATAGTCCGGGGAAGGTACCACTCACTGCACTTCACCATAGCGGTCGAGTTCTATTTGTGATGTTTTCCGCTTAGAATACAGATGTTGTTATTACATCTTCTAGTAGCTCTCTGCTATTAAGTGGCCGTTGATCGGTTCCTTCTAGGCACTGCTTCCGGCCTTGCTCAAAGTGAATTTCAATAACAAATGTCTATTTGCAGAGTTTGAAACTGCCTTGTTGATGGGATTTATGCCAAATGTGGGCTGGTAATACTCCATATGAGGCCGAAAAAGTCGATTTTTCAGTTTTTTTTAAATCCACCCCCAAATAACGACCATTTCACTCTTTTTTTTGCAATGTTATCAATTTCGAATTCCGCTGTGATTTGAAGAAAACGATTTATACGCATCGATCAATAATTCAGGCATTTTTTTCAATAAAATTCACGAAAACAGATGAATGAGGCATCGTTTTATTTTTAGTTTCACAAACGGATTCCTTTGGTAAAGTTCTGATGATGGATCGCGCCGCAAAAAAATTCCTCAATTGATTTTCCACGAAAATATACTTAATTTTGACTTATAACATATATTAATCTTATTCTTGTTCATTTGAGAGATTTTTTTATTTGCCTTTGAACGATTCACGGTTGATCCGAATAGATTGTGCTTCGAATTGATTCGAATCACCGAAACGAATCGACCAGCCCTATGTGTGACCCACGCGTGAATAAATTAATTTTTTCGTCTTTGACTGCGGTTCATTTGTGATAACCTTATCCCTTGATAATATTGTAAATTCCATAAATTGACTTGGCAGGAAAAGTACTGATGGTTTTAATGAGGCGTTTTCCCACATATTTTGATTCTTAAAGGGAAATTGCTTCATTGGTCTTGGGCTGAGAATACGGGTGGAATAGTGATAGGAACCTAATTTTTTATAAGCTACAGGTAAATCAAAACAAATCAGCACGAAACTCGAAATTCAAA
Source organism: Styela plicata (assembly GCA_963675895.2). Taxonomy (NCBI): domain Eukaryota; kingdom Metazoa; phylum Chordata; class Ascidiacea; order Stolidobranchia; family Styelidae; genus Styela; species Styela plicata. Next base: position 593,613 of record OZ023153.1, read on the forward strand.
ATATGTTAAGCTTTTTTTGCGTCCATCGGGCGCGGTTAATATTTGGCTCATACCAAGCAAAATGAAATTTCAACAGATTTAATTATTAGTTTTGCTTGACGTGTGACAATCACCAAAGACTAAGATTACCCTGACATGTTCTATATTTATAAGCTGTAAATATAGAAAGACGATATTTAGAGAAACAAGTGCTATTTCTCTGTGGGCAATGAATAAAGTCTCAAGTGCGAAAAAGATGATGAAAAATGTTCTTTAAGGCATTGAGTACTTATAGATCGCGTTGTCGAGACATGTTCCATCATCGGCCCATGCTTGACAAATAAAATGCTCTCTCTGCTAAGTGGCGCGATCCATCGGCTTCCATGCTTCTAGTCAAGTAAGGGAGGCGCCAGTAGGGCTGGGTGATTCGATTCGGTGATTCGAAGCAGAATATATTCGAATCTATCGTGGATCGTTCATAGGAAAAAATGATTACTAAATGGACTAGAATTTTCACGACAAAATGCAATCGATTTTTATAAAATTTTTACCAAAATCGATTCCAAATGATTTGATTCTGCCTGACCCTGCTTGCGGAGTGATCCACGAGCTTCCATGATGGACAAAACAGAATTTTATTTGGAGTAATTGATGCGCAAGAATAAATTTTATTTTTCGAGTGACGTTCTACAATTACAAAACAATATAATTATTATATCATGTTCTATGCAAATATATATGATGACGACTTTCTAAAGAAACTGCTTAATGATGATTGACAACTTATGATATAAAGTGACGTGGCAAATAGAACTGGACAAAACTGAATCCTTTGAAATTCGAAACTGATTCGAATAATTTTTTCGAATCTGATCGATTTGTTGATTCTATAGAAATAACGAATATCTCATTTTTGCTATTACTATTATAGTCTACATTACGATGATTAGGAAATATACAGTTACAAATTACAAATATTAGCATAAACTGACGTTAGAGCGACATATGTATAAATTAAGGACAAAATACAATCGATTTTGGCCATTTTTGACCAAAATCGATTGCATTTTGTCGTTAAAAATGGAGGCATTTAGTATGGTTTTGTTCTTGTAACAGATTCGTAATTCGATTTGGTGATTCGAATTGATTCGAAGCACAATATGATCGAATCAATCATGAATTGTTCATAGGAACAAATGAACTAGAATTTTTTTTTTTTTTAAGACAAAATGGAATCGATTTTGATCAAATTTGACATAAATCGATTATATTTTGTCATCAAAATATGAAAATTGTGGCTCTTAGACATGGAGTGTAAATTGAAAATACACTATAAACTATAAATTTCTTGATTTTCACAATGAAGAAACCTTGTAATTGTAAAAATGGGATATTTGGTATTAACATCGAAATCGTGATTCGATGCAATTCGAAAAATTTATTGGAAACAAATTCGAATCCCAAATGATTCGTTTTTGCCCAGCCATGTGCGCATGTAAATAATATCTTATACGATTGACATCCAACTATTACCCAAACAACAAGATTACCTTAACATATTTTATACAGTATAAGCTAAAAATATTCGATGACGTAAAATGATTGACAACAAGTAAAAAGAATTCTTTTTTTGCTGAAGGCAAAGTGGTTTTTCTTTGTAAATCAAACATACGTTGTAGTGATTGGCTCCAATAAAGGGTGTGTGAGAGGTGTGAGTGAGCTGACAGCAGTTCATGTGTGTTTTTTAAAAACGGACTGGACAAAAACTGAATTGGATAAAAAATATATATTGAAGTTTCTATTGATAAGTAAGAGCAATTGATGAATTGCGATGCTCAGCGTAGGGCTGGGCAATTCGATTCGGTGATTGGGACCGATCCGAAGCACAAATTATTCGAATCAATCTTTCATAGGAACACCAGGAACAAAAACTTGCAAATTAAAGTGGAGTTTTAATTTTTAATTACAAAATGAAAGCTTTCGCTCTTAGACATGCCACCTGAATTGAAAATACATCGTCTTCAAGCTTGTTCATGCTAATTATCAATTAACTAATTGGTAATGCGTAACTATAAATTTCTTCACTTTCACAATTTTGAAAAATTTTAATAGTAAAACGGGATATTTGGTATTTATTTATATGCAATTTGTGATTCAAACCAATTCGAAAAAATTATCCAAAACTGAATATGTGTGACTGGAGCTGGGCAAAACCGAATCCTTTGGCATTCGAATATTATTTTCGAACCGGATCAAATCACTAATTCTATGTATATAACAAATGTTCCACTATTACTATTATAACTTTTCTCTGTCGTCAAAATGAAGAAATTCACAGTTTGCAATGTATTCTCAATTCGCACTAACGGCAACAATTTTTATATAGCAACGAAATATAATCGATTGTGGTCAAATTTGACCAAAATCGATTGTATTTCGTCGTTGAAAATGAAAATTCCAGTTCATTTAGCAAGTTTTTGTTCCTATGAACGATTTACGATTGATTCGAATAAATTGTTCTTCGAATCGATTCGAATCACCGAAACGCATCGCCCAGCCCTATGTATGACCATTGCGTGAATAACTTAAAAGTTCTACCCAAGAAACGGGAATACTGGTTACAGTTATAATTTTCGATCGACATTAGATAATTGCAAAAGATAAAGAATATACTTTTTTCCAGGCTTCAGAATATTCCTAACGTATTTCCTACGTGTTGTAAAAGGCGACTAAAAAGAAACAAAGAAGTGGTGGATGGTTTTATCATTGTCCGGAACAGATACCACTCATTGCACTTAACCATAGTGGTTTAGTTCTGTAAATTCTGTGATTTTCCTGCGAATCAGTTTAAGAATAATCGAAAAACGTGATCGTGTTTTATCAAAATCATAGAATAAGAACATTTCAGAAAGTGGTAGATGGTTTTATATTTGCCCAAGATAGATACCACTCACTACACTTCACCGTGGTGATTTAGTTCTTTATGGGATGTTTTCCTCTCAAAGTGCAGTTGGTGGCACCTTGTCTTCCAACGTTTACATTTGAGTGGCCGTTAGCTAGTTCCTTTTAGGCACTGTTTCCAGTTTTACTCAGATTAAACTTCTATAAAAGAAAATGAATTATTCAGACATAGAGAAATTTTTGCAAATCATCGGTTACTGATAGATTGCGCCGTCGAGACGCGATCTGTCAGTGACCAATGTTTGACAAAATTGAAATTATGGTTACATAGATAACAATTTTCTTATCTTTTGAAAAAAGTTCGCTCAAAGCAAGGCCGAAAGCAGGGTTTAAAAGAAACCGACTGACGACCACTTGATAGTAGAGAGCTACTACAAGATGTAGTACCAGCAACTGCACTCTAAGCAAAAAACATTTCAAACAAAACTGTACTGACTGGGTAAAGTGCAGTGAGTGTTATCTTCCATGGGCGATGGTGAAACCATCTATCACCTTTTTGTTTCCTTTTAGTCTCATCTTACGACACGCTGGAAATACGTTAGGACTATTCTGAAGCCCGTGCCCACAGAGAGGGTTAGATAAACCTTGAAACCGGTAAGTTCCAAGCAAGAATATCTGTATTATTAAAATTAACGCAACAACTGTTTAAAAAAATGTTGGAAACGTTTAATGATGTAAAACTGATTCTTTGCAAAATTTAAATCTTTTTTTTAACATAATTGCGCTGAAGGCGAGCTATTTTTTCTCTAATTAAACATATATGGTGTGGGAAAAAAGTTGTCAAATGATAATTATAATTTATTCTGTCAAGTATATGGTGCGGTCCATCTATGACAGGGGTTCTTAACCAGGGGTACGTGTTTAGGGGTACGACATGCAGAGTGAAATTATAGACTATTTAGGCATATTTATGAAGAATGTGTAACAAGTCACTAACCGCGTTCACAAAGAATCGATTCTTCAAGAAAAAAGGATTGAAATCGAAGATCGATTCTTTGTAAACCGAGAAAGACGATGCATCAACCCAACTCATTAGTAAATTGACTGATTGTTGGTGTGCTGTAAATATTCTTGAACTTACAAGAATGTTTTTAATGCATGCTTTCAACACATAAGTTATAAATACACTGAGTTTAATCCCTATTAGTACAATTTTTTTTATTTCCGTCGGCCATTGTAGACGGGGTACGAGAAAACTTCATGGAACCTCAAAGTACGAGCGCTAAAAAGGTTAAAAACACTGATCTATGGCCTTTGCTTGACAAAAACGCTCATTCGAGATAATATTACCAGTAGTGATTGACAAGAAATAATCGCCGAACAAGAAGATTACCGCTTTGTAGTGCATTAGCTTAAACTGTCTGGTGACGATTTCCTAGATAAACCACAATATAATGATTGACAATAAGTAATAAGAACTGAGTGATCTTTTTGACAGAAAACGAAGGTTTTTTTTATTTATATTATAAAACACGACTAGGGCTGGGCGAAACCGAATCATTTGTGATTCGAATCTGATTCGAATAATTTTTTTCGAATCGAATTTAATCGCTGGTTGATTTCATGAAAATAACAAATATCCCCTTTTTGCTATTACTATTATAGTCTCCATTATGTTTAGAAAATATACAGTTAAAGATCAGCATAAACTGACTAAAAACGATGTATTTTCATTTTAGCGACAAAATGAAACCGATTTTGGTCAAATTTGACCAAAATCAATTGTATTTTGTCGCTAAAAATGGAAGCATTTTCTTCCCATGACCGATTCATGATTGATTCGAATAATCTGTACTTCGATTCGATTCAAATCGCCGAATCGAATGGCCCAGCACTAAACACGACGTATGCATATGATGAATACATATAAGTTTACATAGTCCGAACTAGGGTTGGGCAATTCGATTCGGTGATTCGAATCGATTCGAAGCACATATTATTCGAAGCAATCGTGATTCGGTCGTAGAAACAGAAACTTGCTAAACGAAGAGAAATTTTTCAGTTTTAACGACGAAATGCAATCAATTTTGATCAAATTCGACCAAAATCGATTGTATTCTATCGTTTAAACTGAAATTTTTTGCTCGTGGGCATTGAGTGTAATTAGAAATATAAACTTCATAATGGAGACAATTGATATTTTTATGGAATTAGCGATTCGATCTGATTCGAAAATATAATCCCGATCAGATTCGAATTCAAAATGATTTGGTTTGGCCCAGCCCTGGTCCTAACTTATTTCCGTGAGAGCGGACTAGAAATTGTTAAAAAGAAGTGGTGGATGATTTTACTATTGCCCAGGGCAGACACACACTCACTGCACTTTATCATAGTGGTTCAGTTTCGTTTGGAATGTTTTTCGCTTGAAGTACAGTTTCTGGTACTACAGCTTTTAGTGGCTCTTTGCTATCAAGCGGCCGTTAGTTGATCCCTTTTTGTCATGCTTCCGGCCTTGCTTAGAGCGAATTTAAACAAAAAATAAAAATATTGAGTATGGGTATCGAGTATGAGTCACTGACGGATTGCTCCGTCAAGTCCTGGTTCATCAGTGACCAATGCTCGACATGAAAATTTAAGTAATGATTGACAAGCTTTACTCAGAGTAAATTGGTACAAAAAATAAAAATTGTGTGTGAGAGAATGAGTCGAGAGTATGGCCGTCGAAGCGCGGTCCATCAGTGACCAATGCTTTATACGGAAATTTTGAAGTCACGTAATAATTGAGCTAGTAACAATATGATATTTGCTTAACATTCAACAATTGCCAAACAAGAAGATCATTATATAACATGTTGTTGTGTATAAGCTTAAAATACTTGACGACGATATGCCAGTGAAGCATCTCATATACGATTAGTGCACTACAGCAAAGTTTAATAATGCAAAATGCCTATAATCTCTGACCGACTGTTTCCATATCGCGTATTTTACAAGCAAAGTTTTAATTTTTCAACAAATTGTCAGGTTTTCAACAACTATTTTAATTAACAATGGGTTTTGTTCAAACAATGAGATTACCACAGTTTGTAGAATAAATTGATTGGATTAGAAGTTAATTGGTTTTATTCTGTGACGTATAGCTTAAAAATAGCTGGTCAGGGTTTTACGCGTTTCCCCATCTTGCAAGATCTTCAACAAGACGCTCCACCAGTAGCTGTAACTTATTATTCGTACGCAACGACCGAGCAGGGTAACAACAAAATGTTATTGACAACTGTTAGTATTGCAAAATATCTTCATCTTTCTTGCCTTGGGCTAGCTACTTTGATTAACAAAGAGCCCATAATCCCAACAGTGAGATTAGCTCAAAAAGTAGCATAAGTTAATTGGATTAATATAGCATGAATTATGAGGTATTATCTGAAAATAACTTTTCAAAATTTTTCTTTCTATGTTTTATTTTTGATGGTATTTAACAGAAGTGCTACATAACGTGTTTTATCAAAATGTGTCTAATGTTTCCCAATTAGAGTAGAGCTACTGGTAATTAGGGCTGGGCAAAACCCAATCATTTAGACTTTGACCAAAATCGATTGCATTTTCTCGTCAAAAATGAAAATTCTAGTTCATTTAGCAAGTTTTTGGTCCTGCGAACGATTCACTATTGATTCGAACAAATAGTCGAATCTCCGAATCCAATTGCCCAGCCCTACTGATTCTCTTGCCTTATGAATGGTTATTGAACGGTTCCTATTACTTACTGTTTCAGACCTTGCTTAGAGTGATTTCTACACTGTAACAAAAGTACAGTAAATTTACGGGCCATTTGCAGTAATTTTATATTTCCATCGGTAAAAACCGCCTTGTTGATGACATTTTAACCCAAGCATGGGCTGTTGATGGGCCGCACCTTGGCGGTGCGATCCATCAACGGCCCATAATTGGCGAAAATGCCGATCTCATAGTTTTATTTCAATACTGTGGGGCTGGGAAAAACCGAATCATTTGAAATTCGAATCTGATTCGAATAATTTTTTTGAATCGAATCGAATCGTTGATTTCATGAAAATAACAAATATCCCATTTTTACTATTACTATTATAGTCTCCATTATGATGAATAGGAAATATACAGTTACGAATTACAAATTTCAGCATGAACTGGCTTAAAGGCGATGTATTTTCATTTTAACGTCGAAATACAATCGATTTTGGTCAAATTTAACCAAAATCGATTGCATTTTGTCGTTAAAAATGAAAAAATTAACTTTATTTAGCATGTTTCCGTTCCTAAGATCAATTCACAATTGATTCGAATAATCTGCACTTCGAATCGATTCGAATCACCGAATCGGATTGCCCAGCTCTACAAGACTGTTAATTAAAATTACTGTCATAAAGCAGTGATTTCATTGCATAATTTTACAGTGTATTATCTATAAAAAAAAGTTGAATCTCTAACGTGAAAACAGCTAGCAATCCTACTTTTTCATGATGCCAACTTCAGTCGCTAATCATCAAGCACAAGGCGGGGTCGATGATAAACCACGCCCAGGATTCGTGATTTGTGTTGACGCGCAAGAAATATTAAACTGAGAATACAAATGCGTATTTAGGAGGGGTCTTTTACGCCTGACCGGAAAAATTCAAAAAATGACCTTTTTCAGTGCTGTTATAAACGTACAGAATCTCAAAATTTTTCAGGCGCTTTCGGCGCGCACATGATTTAACACTTATTTAACCTATTCAAGCCTCGAAATATTTTTTTTTCCAAAAATTTTCTCCTTCTGGCCTGAATTTTGGTGTGTTTTACAGCAGCAAATCAATAAAAGTCTCTTTTTCAAGGGTAAATTTTTTGTGTCTGAGTCGACCATCATGACGTCATAATTTGACTCCTTGAATATTTTCAAATTTTTCATGCGGTCTATCGTTGTCTCATGTTTGGCATAAAAAAGACTGATTGCAATCGACTATTTCATTATAGACTCGTTTTGGTAATGCTACTACCGGGATGATTAACTAATCCCTTGTTTACTAAACATTTCATTAAAAACGGTAAGTGAAGATATTAGTCATAGCCGTTTTGGGGGAGTTACACTTATCAAGAATGCAATGAAATATATTATGGATTTTTGTTATTCTTTTGCCGCACAAAAATTGTTTATATCTGACATCATTTTGTTGAATAAAACGTTGTACTCGACATCAGAAATTAAACAAATTGGATTAAAATCATATCATTTCTTGAATCACCCACACACTCTCTACCCAGCCGGTTTTGGTTAATGGCTAGGCTCAGTGGCTACGCTGTAGCAAAAAATGCAACAAAATCACTGGTATTTGACAGTAATTTGGCCTTATTGAAAAAAATTCAAAAATTGATTTATTTTTGGCCAAATACTGGGTGTTGATGGAACGCACGCACCGCGAAGGGGCGGCCCATCAACAGCCCATAATTGGCATAAATCTCATTAACATGGCGTTTTTTTTAACTTTTGAAATGTGCAATTTTGCAAATGACCAGTATATTTACTGTACTTTTGTTACAGTGTAGACAAGAAAGCCAGACCTTTGTCATAACGAGCTGAAACACACATATCAATTTATGTACACTGTAAAGGAAGTTCAACGTCTACCAATTATTATTGACCCATCTGCCAAGATTCCCCATCCACTTCTGTTTTGGTTGACAACATATAATTATGAAGCCTAATTAGTTGATTATTTGCTTACTAATTATCTCGCCAAATCAGAAAATTGAGTTAACTATGAATCATCTCGGTTTTGGGGGTCTTACTCAGTCAAAATTGTATATTTTTACGCGCTAAATTTCGGTCAAGAGTAGACTAGTGATGGCAATCTAGTTAATCCTTAACCTAGGTAAAGTAAAGCGGAATTCCCACGAAACTAGGTAAGGTATTACTGGGATTTATTATACACTATAAACTATAAATGTCTTGATTTCCGTAATGAATACAAGATGTAACAGTGGATTGTTTTTACATGAAATTTATGATTCGATCCAATTCGAAAAAAATATTGAAATCAGATTCGAATTCCAAAAGATTCGGTTATGCCCAGACCTACACAGCGAACCACATGTGCGTCGAATGTTATGGAGGAGTATTCAAAGAAAGTTGGCAAACGATATCGCGATACCTGATTATGGGTTAAGGTCGCACTACACGTCTGCGTAGGTTGCGTTTTTTCCTGTTTTGTTTCATTTTACCCTTACGTTTTACGCTAGCGCAATGCACTGCATGCATTTCCTTACGTTTTGCAAAAAAACAACGGAACGGTTTGCTATAAAAGCTAACGCAGAGTGTTGTTTCGCTGCGTGTTTTTGTGCCTCGTAGACATGTGCATACGATTAACGTAAAGCATTGCAGGTGTGTATCGCCGTTTTAAATTTGTTACCCGGAACGTAATGCAACGCATCGGTAAGACGTGTATTGTGGGCTTCATTCCCACATATTTAAAAAAACGAAAGTATGCATTTATTTGCTTAATATTACTCGGTTAAAAAACAGAAAAAATATGCTCCGTAGAAAATTTTTTATCCCTGATGAGTGTCTTTAATTGCGGTAAAAATTGAATTGAAAAATTTTTTTATGGTATTCTAACCAGATACGTTCCCTCGGTTGGTAAATACTTATTCTGTCAGTTGATACAGAGAGACGGTAGGTCACCATAGATTTATCAAAAACTATTTTTATAGAAAAAATACTTAAAAAAAGTAAGAAATTTTAAATCCCAAATTAAAAGTAACAAAAATACCTGTTCAACTGAAAAAATCGCCGCCCTTGTAACATCTTAACGGCGTAAACATACATCTGGTATTAGGTATCCGATTCACAATATGACGTCATATGGGGGAAATTGTGCGTGCAAACTCAGCAGATTGAAACTTGTATAAGCTGTTTATTGAAAATTGAAACAATACATTAGGTTGTTCATTTATCGAATAATAGCCGAAGTAGAGATGTGTTATTTAATAAAACCGCACTTGAGTTTTTTTTTTTTTTTTTTTTTTTATATATCATTAGACGCATTTAGAAGTGTCAAATTCCTAATATGACGTAAATGGGGTAATGCTAAGTACGTTTATCAACTACATAGTAACCATTTTTACGTTGAATACTTTGAATTCAATTTGGAAAAAAATGCTTTCCTCGAGAGTTCGATTCATATTTCAGTCACTCAGTTCTGTTGCAGTTTCTCAATGGTCTATACTTCGCAAACTGTGATTATCAAGTTTGTCTAAATCTCACCGGGAATCATTATTCTTACGATTGAGTTAAAGATTGTGTTTCCATCAAATAACGGCATTAGCGTATGACACAGGTAATTCGTGAAGCCAAGGGTAAAGAATTACCGTTGCAAAATGGGTTAAAACTACTACAAGCAGAGATATCGATCGCTGGCTTCGAATAAGTCGCACGGCCACACCCCAAAATAGGGCAAATCGCTGAGCAATTCGATTCGGTGATTCGGAGCACAAATTAATTGCGAATCGTTCATAGGAACAAAAACTTGCCAAATGAGGTGGAACTTTATTTTTAACGGCGAAATGCAATCGATTTTGGTCAAATTTGACCATCGTATGGAGACGAGTCATAATACTATAAACAGGATATCTGTTATTTACACGGAATTAATGACTCGATTCAATTCGAAAATATTATCCGAATCAGATACGAATTTCAAATGATTCGGTTCGAATTTCAAATGATTCGGTTTGTCCAGCTCTAGTCACAGATAGACAGAATAATGCTGACACGATTCCTAAGTAACCATTACTTGACCGCTATGTGTAGATGAAAAAGTGCACGATCGTATTTTATATTCCTTCCAATTATACTTATTCTAACAATTGCGCTACAGATTATTTTCCCAATACGTGACGTCATTCGGGTATGGCACAATGTGGACTTGAGGTCAAACGTCAAGGATTAACGCTTGCAAAGCAGATAATATTACTACACAGGAGGGACACCTGTCGTTTTTAACATACATGTGGTGTAGGCTAACTTGGAAGGTTTTCTTTTATTATTATTTTTCATTGAAGTTCACTCTGAGCAAGGTTGGAAGCAGTTCTTAAAAGTAATCAACTAACGGCCACCTAATATCAAAGAGCTACTAAAAGATGTAGTACCAGCAACTGCACTCTGAACGGAAAACGTTCTAAACGGAACTGAGCTGCTATGGTAAAGTGCAGTGAGTGGTATCTGTCCTGGGCGATTGTAAAACTATCTACCACTTCTTAAAAATGGTTTATCAAGCATTGGATACTACAATAACTAGTAGTGAAGATCGTTCATAGGAACAAAACTAAATTTTTCATATTTTAACTACAAAATGCAATCGATTTTGGTCAAATCAAAATCGATTACATTTTGTCGTTAAAATATGAAAATTGTTGGTCTCAGACAATGTAGTGTGAATTGAGAAAACCAATATGTACTAATATTTTCTTGATTCCCAGGATGGAGACAAGTTGTAATAGTAAAAAATGGGATATTTGTTATTTACATGGAATTGGTGATTCGATCAATTGAAATCAAAAAGTGCACTATTTTGTTCTATTGCTTCTAAGAATTATTAATCTCGTGTTCGTGTTAAAGATTACATTTCCAGTATATAGCGTCATTCGCGTATGGCACAACGAGGTCCTGAGGTCAAAGGTTAAGGATCAACGCTTGCAAAGTAGATACTATTACTACAAGCGGAGATGTCACTGCTGGCTTATAAACAACCCTGTGCCAAAGATGTAGATTCGCGGAATTGGAATATTTTTGATCTAAAACGGCTTATCGGCTGAAGTTATTTTATAGGTAAGAGGGCTCAGCTGGCGATTTCAGTTTGTATCTGTCAGGTATGCTAAGTCGAATCACCAACGTGCGATTCATCTGTGGCTCTTGCTAGAAAAAATTTAATTCCCGATCATGTTGTTTAACAGTACTCAACAAAAAAGTGTGGCTCTTGCTGGACAATATCGAGTCATTTGGAATTCGAATAATTTGATTCGAATAAGTTTTCGAATCGCCTCTTATCAACAATTCCATATGAATAACAAATATCCCCTTTTTACTGTTACAACTTGTCTTCATTGTGAAAATCAAGAAATTCATAGTTTATAGTGTATTTTCAATATACACTCCATGTCTAAGAGCAACAATTTTCATATTTTAACGACAAAATATCAAATTCGACCAAAATCGATTGTATTTTGTCGTTAAAAATGGACATTCTTGTCTATTTAGCAAGTATTTGTTCCAATGAACAATTCGCGTTTGATTCGAATTAATTGTGCTTCGAATCGATTCGAACTTGACAAAATTCAATTTTTCATTTATCCGTATTCGAAAAAACAAGTAAAGACTACCATTATGAAAATGCATACTTCAAATACCTTTTTTTCGAATTGAATCTCCAAAATCTCCAATAAAATAATATCGAATCGAATCGAATATGATTCTATTTGAAACTTGAGCCTATTCTCAGTCGTTTTAAAGTACTGTACTAGGTTACAAACCAAAAAAACTCATTCGAGTGTCACAGAACAAGAACGAAATATAGCTGTGTATTGATTTTGCAAAAGACCACAACGAAAAATTTGCAAATACTATTAAAATGTTTGTTTTTAAGGGCCCGGAAATGACTTAACTTTACTTGCGCGAATCGACGAATCTATTAGAATCAGAACGATTTTTTTAAAGCTCAGAATCAGTTTGAATTGACAGGGATTCGAAATTCTAAAACTTACATCCCTGGCTACCGCCAGCTGCCATTGATGTTGTCTTTCGGGGAGTTTGAAGATGATAGTTCAGTGATATGACGTTATTTGTGTCTACCACACGGAGGTTGCTTTCAAGGACCGGAAATGACTTAACTTCACATGCGCGACTCGCCGATTCTATTAGAATCAGAACGATAATTTTTGAAATGCTCAAAATCAATCTGAATTAACAGTCATTCGAATCGATTCGAAATTCTAAAACTTACATCCCTAGCTACCGCCCGCTACCATTGATATCGTCTTTCGTAGAGTTTGAGGATGATAGTTCAGTTCAGTGATATGACGTCACTCGTGTCTACCACACGGAGGTATAAACGTCAAAGGTTAAGAAGTAGCACTTACAAGAGAGATAATAATACAAGTGGAGGTCGCCGCGCGATATAAAGGAAAAATTGTTTCGCATGAAATAATTCGAACGTCATTTTAGAAATTGACATTATTTTAATTTTGAAGCGCAAGTTTTGCTTTAGTTTACGATATTACCCAGAGCCACAGTTGTATATGAGAAAACGAAGGAAGAGTGGACATGCCCTCGGCCCAAAGAAGTTGTTTGCGCATTGATATACATTAAAAAAATTTTGGTCGCTAACGGTTATAATTTGAATTCAAATTATTTTCTTTCAGGTTTCACCGCCATCCTCTTCCCGGCCTTTCAAGAGTCTGAATATGCCCCTGCTTAGCGCCCTAATTTTTTCAAATTTATCGATCCAAATGAATGGCTTGATTTTCAGACAGAATATATATATATTTTTTTCACACACGGAGGGTGACTTTGACAAGGATTACGTGACATTACAAAGGTTCCAGTAAACATGTTTCTAGACCGCAAAAGATTTCAATCGACGTTAATTTAATTTAAGACGTTTTCTCATTCTGAACGCTCAAATTACAGGAAATTAAAAAATAAAATGCAACATGAAATGCAATGATACGTATCGCTTGTTGAATTTCACCGCCTGTTGCAATTAATAATTCTCAGAAAACATGTTCTTTGAACACAAAAGTTTTAGATCGACGTTAACTTAATTTAGGAAATTTTATGCTTTTCGGGCTTGAAGCGCTGTCGAGGCGCGATCCACTACTACTGGATCCACCAAAACTACTGGATGGTTCGAGATGTGGAAGCGCGCGACACTTTTTCTTCAGTTTAATGGATACTTTAACACAGGCATCGTTCATAGGGGTGATTTTTAACAAGATACATATACAGGCTATTACACAGGCATAAATAGACATGTTTTCTATCCCGAAATTTCGAACGACGTTAAAGTAATTTGAGACGTTTTCTGATTTCAGGCTGTTGAACAAAGAATGAAAACACTAGTTTCAACGTCAATAATAATAAAACTGCATTAAGATGCTCGGAAAGAAGAAAAATTGCAGGGAAATAATATAACTCTGCGCTTAGAATGGAAGAGAACTTTGATAAAATACGGTATTTCCAATCCCAAAAGCATTATACAAACATATGTTTTCATTTATGATTCACTGATGGATCGCGTCGTCTAGATTCGATCCATTTTTAAATAATATTGGCATATTCATTGTTGCACGTAAATGCATGTATTGAAGAGCAATTAAAACGAGTGAATCGTACCTAAACCACACCCATATTATATCTCAAGAATTTTTCCCGCGCCTTCATATCTCTACAAACCAAATCGAAAATTCAATTTTGTCGAGTTTGAGCCAAAGATGGATCGCGCCGTCGATTCTAGTCTAGAGGATACATTGAAATGTTAATACACATGTATATTACACACAGGGGGGGTAATATATAACAAGTTATACGTGCCATCACTGTGATATCATAAACATGGTAGATTCGTTTTACTTTACATAAGGTTTAAAAAATAACTAGGTTGCCATCACTAACTCATACTCAACAAAATAAAATTTTTTATTTGGCTGAGACATGATGGGGATACAAAAATTTTTGTGCGTCATTTACTCGTTAAAACCCTGCTTTAGTCTAATGAATACATTGGTATGTAATAACATATGTATCTCACGCACAGGGGGTGATATATGACAAGTTGTACGTGCTACCATACTGCAACAAAATTGCAACAAAATTACTGGTCTTTCACAGTAATTTTACTCGGGGCATTGAAAAAATTGGCTTTTTTGGCCAAATAGGGGGTGTTGATGGAACGCACCGCGAAGGTGCGGTCCATCAACAGCCCATAGTTGTCATAAATCTCATCAATATGTCGTTTTTTTAACTTTGGAAATATGCAGTTACTGCAAATGACCAGTAAATTTACTGTACTTTTGTTACAGTGTACTGTGGTATCGATAAACATGTCCTCAAACTTCAGAAGTTTTAAATCAACGCTAATTTAATCTAAGACAATTTCTGAATTTTATCCCCCAAATTGCAGGAAAACAAGGGAAAAGTAATAACTATATTATTAATACTAATTCCATTAATAAAACAGCAACAAATTCGGCAGAAAAAGGGGAATTTTGTCGTCAAAACGACATATCTTAGCTTCTGAAATGAAACCAGACACAAAAAAAAGAAGATTGCGTATCCAAACTCGATAGAATTATACAAACAGATTCTATTAAGTATGACTAGGACTGAGCAATTCGATTCAATGATTCGAATCGATTCGAAGCACAATTTATTCGAATCAATCGTGAATCGTTCATAGGAACAAAAACTTGTTAAATGAACTAGAATTTTCATTTTTAACGATAAGTTTGATTGAATTTCGTCGCAAAAATGAAAATCCTAACGATTCCCGAATCCTAACGATTCACGATTCGCAGGGCATCATTTTTAACAAGTTATGCGTGCTATCACAGAGGAATAAACATGTTTTTGACCACAAAAGTTGGCGATCGACGTTAATTTAATTTGAGGCGTTTTCTGACCTGCGGGGTGAAATAAATAAAAAAATAAATAAAATTTTTACTATATTGTTGGAGATGTGAAGGCGCGCAAAAATATGATTTTTATAAAATATGGGTGTGGCGTCCTTGTTCATTCATTCGCTAAAACTGCGTTTTAGTGGGCATCATAACATGTAATAACCATGCATGTAACTCACGCACAGGGGGTGGTATTTAACCAGGTTAAGTATGTTTTCAACCACAAAATCTCGATCGACTTTAAACTAATTTGAAAAGTGTTCTGTTTTTGTTGCCCTGATAGTACAGAGAAATACTAGAACAATCTGTATGTTTTATTGTTTATGCCAATAGACAGCTATCAATTTGCGACAGGAAAATAAGACTAAAGTTTAAAAAAAGATCGTGTTTATTTCCAACCATTTGTTAAGTTTAGATCTCTGGAATAATTCCGAATCCATGCGGATCAATACGACTGGGGAAGTAGTGAAAAACTTCTTGGAAGAAGTTGTCACAAGGAACTCCATGTCTCCCAACTGCTTTCCTTATGGTATTGATCCACTTGGCTCTAAGACTCGCGTCAATTTGGCGAGAATGTAGATTTCGGGAGTTTTCATTCCTGCACTCCTTATAGTTCTCTTTACACCGGTGGTTTTGAAAGAATTTTTCCAGTATGATATGTCTCTTACAGCCTTACTCTGAGCGAATTTTGATAACATGCCAAGGACCATAACCACACTTTGCAAAAATCTAATACAATGGCGATTCATGATATTGAAAATATACAATTACTACATATGGCCAGTAAATTTACTTTACCCTTTTCATAGTTTTTGTCCATTGAAGAGCAGTTCAAATGAACACATGGTATGTGATTCATTTTATACGTAAAAGATTTTTTTCCCACCTCCACAAAAGTATTGTGGAAGCATAGTGATTTTACCGCCTTTTTTACAGTGAACTAAGATGGAATAACAGATATGTATTCATGTAGCTCTCACGCATAGGAAGTAACATTTAACATGTTATTCGTGCAATTACAACGAAATAAAAACACATGTTTTCAACCAGTTTTTTATTGAATTTGGTTCCCTTTTGATTTCGACGTCTTAAGATCACAGAGAATAACAAAAATTATTACGTTTGCGACCATAAGGAGGCAGAGATAAAGTGCTCAACTTAGCCGAAGGGAACATTTTCAACACAAATTAACAATATTGAGATCGCAAAATTACATATATGCAAATGAAACATGGGAATAACATCATTACTCGTAGTATATGACAATCATTGGCTTAACAAAATTGGATAACATTTTTTCCACTTAAATGGAGTTGTGTTTTACGTGCCATAACTGCAGTTTCAATAAACATGTTATTCAACCACAGAATTTTTCGATCGTTTTAATTTAATTTAGGTCGTTTTGTGGCCTTATTTTTTGGTGTTGTTTTCATTTTAGCTATTACGTCAGGACGTCACACGTCTTGAAACAATATTGAACAAGATTGACACAAATGGTATTCAGATAATTGTGAAAAGGGGGAGGAGGTGTCAAATTAATGAACAAAATTTGTTGGTCGAATTGTGACATCATAGTAAGAGGCACAGGGAAAAACTTCTAATAATTGCGATATTTTCACAGCAAATCAGGTTGAAACAAGAAAAAGAGTAGGAGACAGAAAAAAAAGATACGGTGTCCCTTTAAAGAGGGATGAGAGAGTAATGAGAAAGTAAGTATTTTAAATTTACTTTTTGGCTCTTCAAGCTGACGACATTTTTTATTGAAAAATACTAAAAATAATGTTTTTCGACAAATATGTGCGATGGCAATTCTCTGTAATATTCTACGATTCAAAATTCAAAATTGACTTTTTCAGCCAAATATGAGTGTTGATGGAACGCACCGCGAAGTTGCGGTCCATCCACAGCCCATAATTGGCATAAATCTCATCAACATGGCGTTTTTTTTAACTTTGAGAATATACAATTACTGCGAATGGCTAGTAAATTCACTGCACTTTTGTTACAGTGTATACGTGCAGGTACAATAGTAGTAATTAATTTATTTTGAACCTCAATAGTATTCGATCGAAATAAATTAAATTTAGGACGTTTTATGGCGCCTAGGAGAGGAATTTCTCCAACTGTTTGAATATTTGATCACGCTGAATAGTAGCCGCATAGAAGCGTTGAGTTTTATTTTTGTTATGGGAGATTGCTTCGAGCAAGTCCTGAAGCAGTGCGTAAAACGACCTAACCAACGGCCACTCGAAAGACAAAACACTACTACTAGATGAAGTGCAACTAACTGCACTCTAAGCGGGAAACATTACATACAGTACTATACCAGCATGGTAAAGCACAATGAGTGGTATCTACCCTGGGTGCTGATAAAACCATCTACTACTTCTTTTTCGATAGGAAATATCTTATTTTAGAAATGAGCAGTATCTCTTACTTCATTTGCGAACATAATCTTGGTTAGGGCCGATGATAATTTAAAGTTTCAAATAAATGAAGTTTCCTAACACTTGTGTTTAGGAAGTTTCCCAACACTCGCGATTTGTCCAGCTTACCTGGGAAAAAATTTGATAAAAAAACATAATTCACTCAAATTCGGTAACTTCGTCCCTAATTACTGACCCGCGTCCGATCCCAACATGACAATCGATGCGCATCCAATGAACGGCGAAAAATTATTATTTTCAGGATCTAGTCGCACTTGCTGGTATTGTCACGCTGGGCCTTAGCTATATCTGTGGTCGTTGCACTGCAACCAAAATGCAACAAAATCACTTGTCTTTGACAGTAATTTTATTCGCCGGTATTGAAAAAAATTCAAAATAAACTCTTTTGGCCAAATATGTGGCGTTGCTGGAAGCACCGTGAAGGTACAGTTACTGCAAATGACCAGTAAATTTACTGTAGTTTTGTTACAGTGTATAGATACTCTCAACAACCTGGAGTGAGTTTTTATAATTGTAAAA
The DNA here is from genome assembly GCA_963675895.2 of Styela plicata. Taxonomy (NCBI): domain Eukaryota; kingdom Metazoa; phylum Chordata; class Ascidiacea; order Stolidobranchia; family Styelidae; genus Styela; species Styela plicata. The sequence continues at coordinate 612,137 of OZ023153.1, forward strand.
ATAAATAAAACAAATCGCTCAGTGTGAAGTAATTATCCTCCAATTCCGATTAGTATAAGTTCCTATCTAAGATGATTAATATCTGATTGCTTTACCAACACACGGTCATCTCTGGACCATGCTTGGAAGGGTATATTTTTAATTTAGAAATATCAAATTCCAAAATACCTCGTGTCTCGCCCTTGGACCCCATGGGATGTTGTATCCTCTGGAATGCTTTATATCGAACTTGCGTAATTAAAAAATGGTGGTCTGTTATGTAACACGATTACCATGTGAAACATATTTGACCCATGATTGACGAACTTACAACGTTTCCAGGAAATCTGTAGTAATATCTTTCCAGCAATTTTAACTCTGTCCGATAAGTGGCTGCTGGTAGAAGGGGCTATGAGAAATATAAATAATTTTTGACTCGTAAAAATTTGTCTACAATTTTAAATTTTTTTATAAAATGTACAAATGTATCAAATCCGGGTGAGACTGGGTGTTGTCCACTTTCTTATACTCCTGGATCGGGTGGGGGACAATGAGCATAGATTAACAAGCCGGACTTCCTGGGACTCGAACCCGAGATCTCCTACTTGCGATGCCAACATGATAACCATGTAGAGCACAATAAATTCCAGTTAATTGAAACGCTTTTTTAGAAGTAAAATTGCTGACGGTTCTTATGGAATGACTGGCAGCACTCAAGCATATTTATTCCAAGTCGAACAATTTTATTCTATCATTTGTTCAGTTAGGTCATAGGTAGGACTGGGCGAAACCGATGCATATAGAATTCGAACCTGATTCGAAAAACTAATTCTATGTAAATAGCAAATATCCCCTTTTTACTATTATAACTTGCCCCTATCGCTCCAATAAAGAAATTTATAGTTTAGAGTGTATTTTCAATTCACACTAAGAACAACGATTTTCATATTTTAATGACGAAATATACTCGATTTTGGTCAAATTTGACCAAAATCGATTGCATTCCGTCGTTAAAAATGAAAATCTATGTACATTTAACAAGTTTTTGTTCCTATGAACGATTCACGATATATTCGAATAATTTGTGCCTCGAATCGCTTCGAATCACCGAATCAAATTGCCCAGCCTTAGTCATGGGTCAATGAGGCACCGCGGAATAAATTCCGGTCCATCAGACTCCCCATGCTTGGAAATATCTTTGACTAAAAACCTATCAAATCGAACCTTGGAATGCAAAGTAGGTCTTGAGGAGATTAATCAGACCGTGTTGAAAGTTGTTCATTGAAATGTGAACTTACTCAGTCCCTATCAAGTTTAAATATTCAATATCGGGGGAAGGTCTGGTAAAAACGGGCTGTGCAAAACCGAATCATTTGCAATTCGAATCTGATTCGAATAATTTTTTCGAATCGGATCGAATCATGAATTCGATGTGAATAACAAATATCCCCTTTTTTACTATTACAGTGAGAAATTTATATACAAAAATATCATGTTCTCATTCCACAGAAATATAAGTTTATTGTAAGCTTTCGTTAGAACATAGTCTAACTTCTTCAGACAAGATTAAAGTGAGAAATTTATAGTTTTTATTTTATTTTCAATTCACACTCCATGTTTAAGAGCAACAATTTTCATATTTTTAAGACGAAATGTAATCGATATGGGGCAAATTTGGTCGAAATCGATCGCACTCCGTCGTTAAAAATGAAAATCTATGAACGATTCACGATATATTCGAATAAATCGTGCTTCGAATCACCGAATCGAATTGCCCAGCCCTAATCATGGGTCAGGGAGTCATGGGTCAATGATGGACCGTGGAACAAATTGAAATATCTTTGAATAGAAAGCTATCAAATCGAACCTTGGAATGCAAAGTAGGTCTTGAGAAAATTAATCGGACCGTGTTGAAAGTTGTTCATTGAAATGTGAACTTACTCAGTCCCTATCAAGTTCAAATATTTGATATCGGGGAAGGTCTGTAGGAACGGGCTGGGCAAAACCGAATCAGTTGCAATTCGAATATTTTTTTGAATCTGATCTAATGATGGATTTCATATGAATAACAAATATCCCTTTTTTTCTATTACAACTAGCCTCCATTGCGAAAATCAAGAAATTTATAGTTTATAGTGTATTTTCAATTCAGACTCCATGTCTTAGAGCAGCGATTCACATATTTTAACGACAAAATCTAATCGATTTTGGTCAAATTTGGCCAAAAATCGATTGCATTTTGTAGTTAAAATGAAAAATTCCACTTTTTTTAGCATGTTTTTGTTCCTATGACAGATTCACGATTAATTTGAATCATTTTTTAAATTTGAATTTGAATCATCGCGTCGAATTGCCCATCCCTAGTTATAAGGAACCTATCGGTTACGATTACTTTCAGGTACGTAGCAAATAAATCCGCGAGTGTGTCAATTAGGACCGGGTCCGGATCTTAGCTGTCACTTTTTATCAAGCACGGTTCGAAGATGGACCGCGCTTTATTGGTGCGAACCATCAGTGAACTATACTTGAAAAATCATGTCAAGAAACTTTTCGTTTACGTTGATGAATTTAATCAAAGAATGTTAAGTGCCTCTTCAATAGCTTAATCAGACGGAGTGGAATGTTGTATATTGGGAATTGGAATCTTGATGTGTTTATATATTGAAGAAAGGTCGCAGGGGTTCATCGTGATATAAAAGGAACGGAATTTCCTCACTGGGAATATTAATTTGTTTTGAAGAACTTCTTGTATTTTAAAAATGAGAAAGCAGCGTAATGGAGTCTTTTATTTAGTTTAACGAAGCCTGTTCCTTTCCCTTTTTTTCATAGTCTGTAAGTTATTACACCCTGGGTCGAGTGGTGGGCGTGGATTAACGAGCAGGATTCGCCGGGACTCGAATCCGAAATATTACCCTGCGATGGGACGCTGCTTTTGGTCTTGCTCAGAAGGAATTGCAATAAATCAGGGGAACCGTACGTTCCAATAAAAAAACATCAGAAAAAATTTGTGCTTGACAAATAAATTTTCTGTTTAGATATCGAGATAGACGCTTCGGGAGACTAACGCGCGAGGTCACATCATTATAATTAATTTCCTTATTAGCTGAAGCACCAACGCTTCAAAAATTCCTTACGAATTCCATAGAATTTTGTGATAAGCCACAGGTGTACGACCTTCGTTCAAAATGATTTAAAATAAAATGATTTAGATTATAATACAAACATATTCATCAGCACAATTTATGAACAGAATTATAGACGAGGTCTTTATGTGGTTCCGTCTTTTGAGCGAGATGTGGGTCATACAAGCATAAAATGTTAAGTCGATTCGTCAGAGAAAGGGAATTCCAGCGTAAAATCTTTGCTTTATCCGTTATCAGCCTGGTGTTCGGCCCTAAACATATCATATTTTAATCTCTGGCTCATGCTTGACAAAACATCTTTTACTTAAACCCAAGTAAAATACTGGGCCGCGGTAACTTGATGAAACCGACATCAATTGCCGAACGTAACACCTAACGAATGACGCGGTTTCGAACCTCAACGAAGAATGTTCAGGATCGGCGAACGGAAAAGGCTTAAGTGAGCAATACATGCGGGGTGCCCCTGGGCGAGGCACTGTAACCCACAGCATTGGGACTATGCTCGATAACCTCACCGGTTTCTCATATGTTCCTGCATAGAATGACAAGAAGCAAGAAAAATCTCGTAACCAGATATAGTTGTAAACACTTTTAATTGCATACTGTTAAATAAAGTTCGTTATATTTCCTTCAGATGAAAGCATTCATGAGGAAGATGCGTTACGCAAACTAACCTCTTCTCTTGTAAAAAATCAAGCAAAACTCAGAGATCGATCCCACTTTTAGGAGCAATTTCATCTATGGACCATGCTTAACGATGAATAAAAACACAATCTTTACAATACCAAAAACCCAAAACACTCGAAATGGCAAAAAAAACTGAAAGAAATTTTTTTTCTACAGCCACGATTGTACCAGCATTTAGGGCTTGTCTATCTATGGCTCGTGCTTGAAGCGAGATTTCCAATCAAATCCAAATAAAACACTTGTGATTGCAAAACACACGAAACAAATACAGTACCAGCTCGAAAATTATTTACATTATCTTGAAGGACCAGCCAAGGACGATAAAAGAACCCAGACTTGATAGCCTGGTCCATTTCTGGCTTATGCGACCATCTCCATCTTTGAGACTAGGCCCATCTATATCCCATGCTTGAGACAAACTTTCAAATCAAATCTAAATAAAACACTCGAGATAGCAAAACACACAGACAGAGCGCGTGTTTGTGTGTTCAGTGTCAGGTGAATGGTCCTTATGACGTAAAAAGTTATGAGAGGTCCAAAAATACCAGTCTAGGATGTTTATAAAGCACTTGGGTTCTCGTGGCACAGAATTTTCAAGGATGTTCGACTTTATTTGATAACCACAAACTTGCCTGGAATGCCTCGACCGGCACAGTCAGCTGAGTTCAACTCAAATAGAATCTTTCTTTTCTTGTGGAATGTTTACAATAGATAAAATATTCAATAAAATGCTTTTAATATTTTCTTCAAATGTATTAGGAAACCTAAAATAGATATCAAATTTAATAAGATTTATTTATGTATTCATCTCGGATATTTAGTTTAAAATTTGATTTAGAGGCAATCATACTTCAAACTTCTCTGGAATGTTTTTCTTTCGAAGCGAAGTTGCTGCTGCCTAATTTTCTAGTAGCTCTTTGGCATTTAGGTGACTGGTACTTGGTTCCTCTTGGGCCGTTTGACTGGCCTTGCTTCGAGCACATGAACTTCAATGAAAAAAAAGGTCGTAACGCAAAATTTTGAATAACTCTTTGCCATTTAGTGGCCTTTACTCGGTTCCTTTTGAATGGAACTTCTGGCTTTGCGCATAGTGAAATTCACTACAAAAAAAAATAGATATGCACTTTTTCTTTAGATTTTCTGTTTCTCACGTTTCTCTATCACTTTTATCAGAAGAACACACAACCGAAGTATTGCGACAAGACGAATAAGCTCTCCCGCCAAGATAACTTCATATGAGCGTAATGTATTTTTGACGCAAAGGCAGTTACTGAACCGGAGGTCAATGGCTGTACCAATGCATCGATGCCTTATCAACAATTTTTTTTGTCATCCACGAGCTACAGATGGACCGCGCCTTGGCGGCGCGATCCATCTGGGCTCATGCTTCACAAAACATGTTTGTGAATGATTGTTCTTTCTAGAATATAGTGATAGATTCTGAAGACCTGAATTTGTATTGATAACGACTGATACCTTTTGCGTCATCAATTTTTTGTGCGCTTTTCTCATAAAGATTTTTATCACGTGATCCCAATATGGTTACCACTAGGACATCGTACCAACAAACCACAATCCCAAAAAAGGCTTCCTGGGTAGTTGAGCGTACATTTTTCTGTCGCAAATGTTTGAAGAATGGGTATCGGCTAACCCGATAACACTGATACTTTCTACGTCATTAAATATCGGTGCGCTTTTCGCCAAAATGGATGAATCCCACGTGATGCCCACACGGTCACCACTAGCCCATCGACCCAACATACCACGTTACAAAAAATAATCTTCCTGGGTAGTTGAGCATACATTTTTCTGTCGCAAATTTTTCAAGAATGGGTATCGGCTAACCCGATAACACTGATACCTTCTACGTCATTAAATATCAGTGGGCTTTTCTCAAAGAGAGACTTCCGCCACGTGATGCCCATCATGGTCACCACTAGCCCATCAACCCATCATACCACATTACAAAAAATAATCTTCCTGG
>OZ023153.1:618029-670872 GCA_963675895.2 Styela plicata
GTTAGCCGATGCCCATTTTTGAAAAATTTGCGACAGAAAAATGTATGCTCAACTACCCAGGAAGCCTTTTTTTGGATTGTGGTATGTTGGATCGATGTCCTAGTGGTAACCATGTTGGGATCACGTGATAAAAATCTTTATGAGAAAAGCGCACAAAAAATTGATGACGCAAAAAGTATCAAGTCGTTATCAATAAATACAAATTCAGGTCTTCAGAATCTATCACTATATTCTAGAAAGAACAATCATTCACAAACATGTTTTGTGAAGCATGAGCCCAGCCGGATCGCGCCGCCAAGACGCGGTTCATCTGCACCTCATGGTTGACAAAAAAAAAATTGTTGATAAGGCATCGATGCATTGGTACAGCCATTGACCTCAGGTTCAGTAACTGCCTTTGCGTCAAAAATACATTACGCTCATATGAAGTTATCTTGGCGGGAGAGCTTATTCGTCTTGTTGCAAAACTTCGGTTGTGTGCTCTTCTGGTAAAAGTGATTGAGAAACGTGAGAAACAGAAAATCTAAAGAAAAAGTGCATATCTATTTTTTTTTTGTAGTGAATTTCACTATACGCCAAGCCAGAAGTTCCATTCAAAAGGAACCGAGTAAAGGCCACTAAATGGCAAAGAGTTATTCAAAATTTTGCGTTACGACCTTTTTTTTCATTGAAGTTCATGCACTCGAAGCAAGGCCAGTAGCGCTGCCCAAGAGGAACCAAGTAACAGTCACCTAAATGCCAAAGAGCTACTAGAAAATTTGGCACAAGCAACTTTGCATTAAAAGAAAACCATTCCAGAGAAGTCTGACTGCCTCTATGTCAAATTTAAAACTAAATGTCTCAGATGAGTATGAATATATATATAATTTTAATTAAATTTGATATCTATTTTAGGTTTCCTAATACATTTGAAGAAAATATTAAAGGCATACCGTAATTTTATTGAATAATTTTTATCTATTGTAAACATTCCACAAGAAAGGAGAGTTTCCATTTGAGTTGAACTCAGCTGACTGTGCCGGTCGAGGCATTCCAGGCAAGTTTGTGGTTATCAAATAAAGTCGAACATCCTTGAAAATTCTGTGCCACGAGAACCCAAGTGCTTTATAAACATCCTAGACTGGTATTTTTGGACCTCTCATAACTTTTTACGTCATAAGGACCATTCACCTGACACTGAACACACAAACACGCGCTCTGTCTGTGTGTTTTGCTATCTCGAGTGTTTTATTTAGATTTGATTTGAAAGTTTGTCTCAAGCATGGGATATAGATGGGCCTAGTCTTAAAGATGGAGATGGTCGCATAAGCCAGAAATGGACCAGGCTATCAAGTCTGGGTTCTTTTATCGTCCTTGGCTGGTCCTTCAAGATAATGTAAATAATTTTCTAGCTGGTACTGTATTTGTTTCGCGTGTTTTGCAATCACAAGTGTTTTATTTGGATTTGATTTGAAATTTCGCTTCAAGCATGAGACATAGATAGACAAGCCCTAAATGCTGGTACAATCGTGGCTGTAGAAAAAAAATTCTTTCAGTTTCTTTTGCCATTTCGAGTGTTTTGGGTTTTTGGTATTGTAAAGATTGTGTTTTTATTCATCGTTAAGCATGGTCCATAGATGAAATTGCTCCTAAAAGTGAGATCGATCTCTGAGTTTTGCTTGATTTTTTACAAGAGAAGAGGTTAGTTTGCGTAACGCATCTTCCTCATGAATGCTTTTATCTGAAGGAAATATAACGAACTTTATTTAACAGTATGCAATTAAAAGTGTTTACAACTATATCTGGTTACGAGATTTTTCTTGCTTCTTGTCATTCTATGCAGGAACATATGAGAAACCGGTGAGGTTATCGAGCATAGTCCCAATGCTGTGGGTTACAGTGCCTCGCCCAGGGGCACCCCGCATGTATTGCTCACTTAAGCCTTTTCCGTTCGCCGATCCTGAACATTCTTCGTTGAGGTTCGAAACCGCGTCATTCGTTAGGTGTTACGTTCGGCAACTGATGTCGGTTTCATCACGTTACCGCGGCCCAGTATTATACTTGGGTTTAGGTAAAAGAATTTTGTCAAGCATGAACCAGAGATTAAAATATGATATGTTTAGGTCCGAACACGGGGCTGATAACGGATAAAGCTGGAATTCCTTTTCTCTGACGAATCGACTAAACATTTTATGCTTTTATGACCCACACCTCGCCCGAAAGACGGAACCACATAAAGACCTCGTCTTCAAATCTGATCATAAATTGTGCTGATAAATGTGTTTGTATTATAATCTAAATCATTTTATTTTAAATCATTTTGAACCAAGGTCGTACACCTGTGGCTTATCACAAAATTCTATGGAATTCGTAACGAATTTTTGAAGCGTTGGTGCTTTAGCTAATAAGGGAATTAATTATAAGGATGTGACCTCGCGCGTTAGTCTCCCGAAGCGTCTATCTCGATATCTAAACAGAAAATTTATTTGTCAAGCACAAATTTTTTCTGATGTTTTTTTATTGGAACGTACGGTTCCCCTGATTTATTGCAATTCCCTCCGAGCAAGACCAAAAGTAGCGTCCCAACGCAGGGTAATATTTCGGGTTCGAGTCCCGGCGAATCCTGCTCGTTAATCCATGCCCACTACTCGACCCAGGGTGTAATAACTTACAGACTATGAAAAAAAGGGAAAGGAACAGGGAAAACAGGGTAGGCTAAGCAAATCAGAAAAAGATCACATCTTTCCAGCAATTCTAAACCTGCCCGTCTATAAGTGGCCACTGATACTGGGTTTTAGGCGGGGTTGTCCACCCAAAAAATGCCTATATAAAAAATAGTACCAGCAACTGCACTGTAAAGGGAAATATCCCAAACGGAACTGAACGGTCATGGTAAAGTACAGTGGGTGGTATCTGCCCCGGGCGATGGCATAACCACCTACCAGGCTTCGTTAAACTAAATAAAAGACCCCATTACGCTGCTTTCTCATTTTTAAAATACAAGAAGTTCTTCATAACAAATAAATATTCCCAGTGAGGAAATTCCGTTCCTTTTATATCACGATGAACCCCTGCGACCTTTCTTCAATATACAAACACATCAGCATTCCAATTCCCAATATACAACATTCCACTCAGTCTGATTAAGCTATTGAAGAGGCACTTAACATTCTCTGATTAAATTCATCAACGTAAACGAAAAGTTTCTTGACATGATTTTTCAAGTATAGTTCACTGATGGTTCGCACCAATAAAGCCCGGTCCATCTTCGAACCGTGCTTGATAAAAAGTGACAGCTAAGATCCGGACCCGGTCCTAATTGACACACTCGCGGATTTATTTGCTATGTACCTGAAAGTAATCGTAACCGATAGGTTCCTTAACTAGGGCTGGGCAATTCGACGCGATGATTCAAATTCAAATTTTAAAAATGATTCAAATCAATCGTGAATCTGTCATGGGAACAAAAACATGGTTAACGAAAAGGAATTTTTCCTTTTTAACGACAAAATGCAATCGATTTTGGTCAAATTTGACCAAAATCGATTATATTTTGTCGTAAAAATATGAAAATCGTTGCTCTTAAACATGGAGTGTGAATTGAAAATACAATATAAACTATAAATTTCTCTATTTTCGCAGTGGGGGCAAGTTATAATACAAAAAAAGGGATATTTGTTATTCACATTCACATGAAATCATCATTAGATCAGATTCGAAAAAATTATTCAAATCAGATTCGAATTCCAAATGATTCGGTTTTGCCCAGCCCGTTCCTACCGACCTTCCCCGGTATTAATATTTGAACTTGATAGGGACTCAGTAAGTTCACATTTCAATGAACAACTTTCAACACGGTCTGATTAATCTCCTCAAGACCTACTTTGCATTCCAAGGTTCGATTTGATAGGTTTCTAGTCAAAGATATTTCCAAGCATGGAGTCTGATGGACCGCAATTTATTCCGCGGTGCATCATTGACCGATGACCCGCTGACTAGGGCTGGGCAATTCGATTCGGTGATTCGAATCGATTCGAAGCACGAATTATTCGAATCATTTGTGAATCGTTCATAGTAACAAAAAAATTGTTAAATGAACATAGATTTTCATTTTTAACTACAAAATGCAATCGATTTTGGTCAAATTTGACCAAAATCGATTATATTTTGTCATTAAAATATGAAAATCGTTGCTCTTAGTGTGAATTGAAAATACACTCTAAACTATAAATTTCTTTATTGGAGCGATAGGGGCAAGTTATAATAGTAAAAAGGGGATATTTGTTATTTACATAGAATTAGTTTTTCGAATCAGGTTCGAATTCTATATGCATCGGTTTCGTCCAGTCCTACCCATGACCTAACTGAACAAATGATAGGATAAAATTGTTCGACTTGGAATGAATATTCTTTAGTGCTGCCAGACATTCCATAAGAACTGTAAGCAATTTTACTTCTAAAAAAGCGTTTCAATTAACTGGAATTTATTGTGCTCTACATGGTTATCATGCTGGCATCGCAAGAAGGAGACCTCGGGTTCGAGTCCCGGAAAGTCCGGCTTGTTAATTTATGCCCATTGTCCCCCACTCGATCCAGGAGTATAAGAAAGTGGATAACACCCAGCCTCACCCGGATTTGATACATTTGTACATTTTATAAAAAAAATTAAAATTGCAGACAAAATTTTTGCGAGTCAAAAAATTATTTATATTTTTTATAACCACTTCTACCAGCAGCCACTTATAGACGGTCAGGGTTAAAATTTCTGGAAAGATATTACTGCAGATTTCCATGAAACGTTGTAAGTTCGTCAATTATGGGTCAAATATGTTTCGCATGGTAATCGTGTTATATAACAGACCACCATTTTTTAATTATGTAAGTTCGATATAAAGCATTCCAGAGGATACAACATCCCATGGGGTCCAAGGGCGAGACACGAGGTATTTTGGAATTTGATATTTCTAAATTAAAAATATACCCTTCCAAGCATGGTCCAGAGATGACCGTGTGTTGGTAAAGCAATCAGATATTAATCATCACAAATTGTAACTTGCGATAATCAGACTTGAATTAAATACTTCACATTGGCTGATTTGATATATTTACATTTACAATCATAAAAACTTGCTCCAGGTTGCAGAGAGTATCCACACTGTAACAAAATTACAGTAAATTTACTGTTCATTTGCAGTAATTGCATATTCCCGAAGTTAAAAAGCGCCTTTTTTAATGAGATTTATGCCAATTATGGACTGTTGAAGGACCGCACCATCGATGTGCGCTCCATCGACACCCCATATTTGGCCAAAAAAATCAATTTTGAAATTTTTTTGAAATACCGCGAAGTATAATTACTATCAAAGACCAGTGATTTTGCTACATTTTTGTTGCAATGTAACGGCCCCAGACATAGCTAAGGCCCATCGACAGACAATAACAACATGAGCAACTAGATCCTGAGAATAATAATTTTTCGCCGTTTATTGGATTGCGCATCGATTGTTATGGTGAGATCGGACACGGGTCAGTTATTAGCGACGAAGTTACCGAATTTAACTGAATTACGTTTTTTGTCAATTTTTTTTCTCAGCTGAGCTGGACAAATCGCTAAAGTGGTAAGAAAATACATTTATTCTAAGCTTTAAATTATTACCGGCTCTACCCAAGCTGGTGTTGGCAAATGAAGTAAGAGATATTGCACATTTCTGAAATCAAATTTTTCCTAGAAACCAAAAATAATAAAGAAGTAGTAAATGGTGTTATCATCACTCAAGGTAGATACCACTCACTGTACTTTACCATAGTGGTTGGTATAGTACTGTATGTAATGTTTCCCGCTTAGAGTGCAGTTGGTTGCACTTCATCTTTCCAGTAGTTTTTTATCATTTGAGTGGCCTTTAGTTAGGCCCTTTTACGCACTGTTTCCGGACTTGCTCAGAATAAACTTCAATAACAAAAATAAAACCCTTTGCTTCTATGCGGCTACTATTTATCGTGATCAAATATTCAAATAATTGGAGAAATTCCTCTCCTAGGCGCCATAAAACGTAACAAATTTAATTTACGTCGATCGAAAACTATTGAGGTTCAAAATAAATTAATTACTACTATTGTATCTGCACGTATACACTGTAACAAAATTACAGTAAATTTACTAGCCATTCGCAGTAATTGTGTATTCTCAAAGTTAAAAAAACGCCATGTTGGTGAGATTTATGCCAATTATGGGCTGTTGTTGCACGGCACCTCCGCGGTGCGTTTCATCAACACCCTTATTTGGCCAAAAAAGTCAATTTTGAATTTTTTTCATTATCACCGAGTAGAATTACTGTAAAAGACCGGTGTTTCGGTTGCATTTTTGTTACAGTGTATAGACAATAACTTTACTGTAAAAAAGTACAGTAAATTTACTTGTCATTTGCAGTAATTGCATATTTCCAAAGTTAAAAAACGCCATGTTGATGAGATTTATGCCAACTATGGGTTGTTGATGGACCGCAACTTCGCGGTGCGTTCCATCAACACCCATATTTGGCTGAAAAAGTCAATTTTGAATTTTGAATTGTAGAATATTACAGAGAATTGCCAGCGCACATATTTGTCGTCAAAAATTATTTTTTGTGTTTTTCAATAAAACATGTCGTCAGCTTGAAGAGCCAAAAAGTAAATTTAAAATACTTACTTTCTCATTACTTTCTCATCCCTCTTTAAAGGGACACCTCATCTTTTTTTTCTGTCTCCTACTCTTTTTCTTGTTTCAACCTGATTTGCTGTGAAAATATCGCAATTATTAGAAGTTTTTTTTCCTGCGCCTCTCACTATGATGTCACAATTCGACCAACAAATTTTGTTCATTAATTTGACCCCTCCTCCCCCTTTTTACAATTATCTGAATACCCTTTGTGTCAATCTCGTTCAATATTGTTCCAAGACGTGTGACGTCCTGACGTAATAGCTAAAATGAAAACAACACAAAAAATAAGGCCACAAAACGACCTAAATTAAATTAAAACGATCGAAAAATTCTGTGGTTGAATAACATGTTTATTGAAACTGCAGTTATGGCACGTAAAACACGGCTCCATTTAAGTGGAAAAAATGTTATCCAATTTTGTTAAGCCAACGATTGTCATATGCTACAAATAATAATGATATTCCCACGTTTCATTTGCTTACACGACCTTAATATTGTTAATTTGTGTTGAAAATGTTCCCTTCGGCTAAGTTGAGCACTTTATCTCTGCCTCCTTATGGTCGCAAACGTAATAATTTTTGTTATTCTCTGTGGTCTTAAGACGTCGAAATCAAAAGGGAACCAAATTCAATAAAAAACTGGTTGAAAACATGTGTTTTTATTTCGTTATAATTGCACGAATAACATGTTAAATGTTACTTCCTATGCGTGAGAGCTACATGAATACATATCTGTTATTCCATCTTAGTTCACTGTAAAAAAGGCGGTAAAATCACTATGCTTCCACAATACTTTTGTGGAGGTGGGAAAAAAATCTTTTACGTATAAAATGAATCACATACCATGTGTTCATTTGAACTGTTCTTCAATGGACAAAAACTATGAAAAAGGTAAAGTAAATTTACTGGCCATTTGCAGTAATTGTGTATTTCCAAATTATGAATCGCCGTTTCATTAGATTTTTGCAAAGTATGGTTATGATTCTTGGCGTGTTATCAAAATTCGCTCAGAGTAAGGCTGTAAGAGACATATCATACCGGAAAATTCTTTCGAAACCACCAGTGTGAAGAGCTATAAAGAGTGCAGGAATGGAAACTTGGAAATCGGGATTCTTGCCAGATGTCTATTGACGAGAGTTTTAAACCCAAGTGGATCAACACAATAGGGGAAGCAGTTGGGAGACAAGAAGTTTCTTGTGTCCACCTTATGCGAGAAGTTTTTTCCAAGAACTTCCAAACTTTGGATTTCTTTGCTTTTCCAATGCTTTCCCAGCCGCATGGCTTCAGAATGATGCCAGAGATTGATATTAAGAATGGTCGGAAGCAAACACGATCTTTATTGAACTTTGGTTTCATTTTTCTGTGTCAAATTCATAGCTGTCTATTAGCATAGCATTAGCATCTATTAGCATTTTTCCGTACTGACGAGGAAACAAAAAAAAAAACAGAACACTTTTCGAATAAGTTTAAAGTCGATCTGGATTTTGTGGTAGAAAACATATTTATTTAGACCACTGCAATAACACGTAAACCTGGTTGAATCCGCCCCCTGTGCGTGAGTTATGTATGGTTATTACATGTTAATATGTCCAACAAAACACAGTTTTAGCGAAGGAATGAACACAGACGCCACACCCATATTTTATAAAAATCATATTTTTGCGCGCTTTCACATCTCCAACAATATAGTAAAAATTTTATTTTTCATTTATTTCACCCCGCAGGTCAGAAAACGCCTCAAATTAAATTAGCGTCGATCTCCAACTTTTGTGGTCAAAAACATGTTTATTCCTCTGTGATAGCACGCATAACTTGTTAAATTACCCAGGATTTTCATTTTCAAAGACTAAATGCAATCGAACTTATCGTTAAAAATGAAAATTCTAGTTCATTTAACAAGTTTTTGTTCCTATGAACGATTCACGATCGATTCGAATAAATCGTGCTTCGAATCGATTCGAATCATTGAATCGAATTGCCCAGTCCTAGTCATACTTAATAGAATCTGTTTGTATAATTCTATCGAGTTAGGATACGCAATCTTCTTTTTTTTGTGTCTGGTTTCATTTCAGAAGCTAAGATATGTCGTTTTGACGACAAAATTCCCCTTTTTCTGCCGAATTTGTTGCTGTTTTATTAATGGAATTAGTATTAATAATATAATTATTACTTTTCCCTTGTTTTCCTGCAATTTGGGGGATAAAATTCAGAAATTGTCTTAGATTAAATTAGCGTTGATTTAAAACTTCTGAAGTTTGAGGACATGTTTATCGATACCACAGTACACTGTAACAAAAGTACAGTAAATTTACTGGTCATTTGCAGTAATTGCATATTCCTAAAGTTGAAAAAACGCCATATTGATGAGATTTATGTCAATTATGGGCTGCTGATGGACCAGACCTTCGCGGTGCGTTCCATCAACACCCCATATTTGGCCAAAAAAGCCAATTTTTTCAATATCCCGAGTAAAATTACTGTCAAAGACCAGTAATTTTGTTGCAATTTTGTTGCAGTGTGGTAGCACGTACAACTTGTTATATATCACCCCCTGTGCGTGAGATACATATGTTATTACATATCAATTTATTCATTAGACTAAAGCAGGGTTTTAACGAGTAAATGACGCAAAAAAGATTTTTGTATCCCCGTCATGTCTCAGCCAAACAAGAAATTTGATTTTGTAGAGTATGAGTTAGTGATGGCGACCTAGTTATTTCTTAAACTATAGGTAAAGTAAGAAGAATTCACGATGTTTATTGAGATTACAGTGACAGCACGTATAACTTGTTATATATCACCCCCTGTACGTGAGATACACGTGTTATTACTTGCCAATGTGTGTTTTCAGGGTTTTAACGAGTAAAAAAGGACACAAATAAGATTTTTGTATCCCCATTATGTCCCAACCAAATAAAAAATTTTATTTTGTAGATTTTAAATCATAGATAGAGCTGGGTAATTTTATTCGGTGATTCGAATTGATTCGAAGCACAGTTTATTCGAATCAATCATGAATCGTTCACAGGAACAAAAACTTGCTAAATAATTTATTTTCATTTTTAACGATAAAATGCAATCGATTTTGGCCAAAATTGACCAAAATCGACTATATATTGTCGAGAAAATATGAAAATTATTACTCTTAAACATGGGGTGTGAATTGAAGATTCACAATCAACTATGAATTTATTGATTTTACAATGGAGACGAGGTGTAATAGTAAAAATGTGATATTTGTGATCTACATAAAATCGGTGATTCGATCCGATTCGAAAAAAATTTTCGTATCGGTTTTGAATTCTAAATGGTCCGGTTTTGCCAAGCCCTAGTCACCTGTGACTCTCACTGGACAAAATTAAATTTTTGATTTGATTTGTAGAGATATGAAGGCGCGTGAAAAATTCTTGATATATAGCATGGAAGTGGTTTAAGTACGATTCACTCATTTTAGCTGCTCTTTACTACATGCATTTACGTGCGGCAACGTAATATTCATTACAGATGGATCGCATCTAGACGGCGCGATCAGTCAGTGATTCATAATTGAAAACATATGTTTGTATAATGCTTTGAGATTGGAAATACCGTATTTTATCAAAGTTCTCTTCCATTCTAATTTATGTTATGTTAATTTACCGACTTTACTTCTTTCCGCTCATTTCAATGCAGTTTTATTATTATCGACGTTGAAAATAGTGTTTTTGTTCATTGTTCAGCAGCTACAGCAGCCTAAAATAAGAAAACCTCTCAAATTAGTTCAATATCTTTCGAAATTTCGGGATAGAAAACATGTTTATTTATGATTTATGCCTGTGTAATAGCCTATATATGTATCTTGTTAAAAATCACCCCTACGAACGATACCTGTGTTTTAACATGTTAAAGTATCCATTAAACTGAAGAAAAAGTGTCGCGCGCTTTCACATCTCAAACCATCCAGTAGTTTTTTTTGTCGAGTATGAGTCACTGATGGATCGCGCCTCGACAGCGCTTTAAGCACGAAAAGCATAAAATGTCTTAAATTAAGTTAACGTCGATCGAAAACTTTTGTGTTCAAAGAATATGTTTTCTGAGAATTATTAATTGCAACAGGTGGTGAAATTCAACAAGCGATACGTATCATTTCATTTTCATGTTGCATTTTATTTTCAACTTCCTGTAATTTGAGGGTTCAGAATGAGAAAACGTCTTAAATTAAATTAAGGTCGATTGAAATCTTTTGCGGTCAAAAAACATGTTTACTGGAATCTTTGTAATGGCACGTAATCCTTGTCAAAATCACCCTCCTTGTGTGAAAAAAATATATATATTTTGTCTGAAAATCATGCCATTCATTTGGATCGATAAATTTGAAAATAGGGCGCTAAGCAGGGGCATATTCAGACTCTTGAAAGGCCGGGAAGAGGATGGCGGTGAAACCTGAAAGAAAATAATTTGAATTCAAATTATAACCGTTAGCGACCAAAATTTTTTTAATGTATATCAATGCGCAAACAACTTCTTTGGGCCGAGGGCATGTCCACTCTCCCTTCGTTTTCTCATATACAACTGTGGCTCTGGGTAATACCGTAACTAAAGCAAAACGTTTGCTTCAAAATTAAAAAAAATCTATATTGCTAAAATGATGTTCGACTTCTTTCATGTGAAAATTATTTTTCTATCTATCACGCGGCGACTTCCACTTGTAATATTATCTCTCTTGTAAATGCTACTTCTTAACCTTTGACGTTTATACCTCCATGTGGTAGACACGAGTGACGTCATATCACTGAACTATCATCCTCATACTCCACGAAAGACGATACCAATGCTAGCGGGCGGCTATATTTCGTTCTTGTTCTGTGTCACTCAAAGGAGTTTAATGGTTTTGTAACCTATTACAGAACATTTAAACGACTCAGAATGACCTTAGTTTCTGATAGAATCATATTCGATTCAAAATTATTTTATTGGAAATTCGATTCGAAAAAAGGTGTTCGATACCTGCATTCCTAGTGGCAGCCTTTACATGTTTTAACGAATGCGGGTCAATAAAATTATTTAAGTTCGACCGCGACCCGAGTCACCCATATGTAGTGCTGGGCAATTCGATTCAGTGATTCGAATCGATTCGAAGCACAGTATATTCGAATCTATCGTGAATCGTTCATAAGACCAAATACTTACTAAATGGACTAGAATTTTCATTTTTAACGATAAAATTCAATCGATTTTGGTTAAATTTGACCAAAATCGATTATATATTTTGTCGTTAAAATATGAAGATTGTTACTCCTAGACATGGGGTGTGAATTCAATATTCACCATAAACTATAAATTTCTTGATTTTCGCGATGTAGACAAGTTGTAACAATAAAAATGGGATATTTGTTATTCATATGGAATTGGTGATTAGAGGCGATTCGAAAAACTCATTCGAATCAGATTCGAATTCCAAATGATTCGGTTATGGCCAGACCTACAAAAAGCAAATCACATGTGTGTCGAATGTTATGGAGGAGTATTCAAAGAAAGTTGGCAAACGATCCCGCGATACCTGATTATGGGTTAAGGTCGCACTACACGTTTGCGTACGTTGCGTTTTTTCCTGGTTTGTTTCATTTTCTCCTTGCGTTTTTTCCAGCAAGAGCCACAGATGAATCGCGCCTTGGTGATTCGACTCAACATACTTGATAGGCACAAACTAAAATCGCCCGCCGAGAACTCTTACCTACAAAGAAGCTTTAGCAGATAAGCCGTTTTTTATCAAAAATATTCCAATTCCGCGAATCTATATCTTTGGCACAGGGTTGTTTATAAGCCAGCAGTGACATCTCCGCTTGTAGTAATAGTATCTACTTTGCAAGCGTTGATCCCTAACCTTTGACCTCAGGACCTCGTTGTGCCATATGCGAATGACGATATGTACTGAAAATCTAATCTTTAACACCAACACGAGAATAATAATTCTTAGAAGAAATAGAACAAAATAGTGCACTTTTTGAATTCAATTGATCGAATCACCAATTCCATGTAAATAACAAATATCCCATTTTTTACTATTACAACTTGTTTCCATCCTGGGAATCAAGAAAATATTAGTACATATTGGTTTTTTCAATTCACACTACATTGTCTGAGACCAACAATTTTCATATTTTAACGACAAAATGTAATCGATTTTGATTTGACCAAAATCGATTGCATTTTGTCGTTAAAATATAAAAAATTTAGTTTCTTTAGCACGTTTTTGTTCCTATGAACGATCTCCATTGCTAACATAGTAATTGTAATATTAATTGCCTGATAATCCATTTTTAAGGAGTGGTAGATGGTTTTACAATCGCCCAGGACAGATGCCACTCACTGCACTTTACCATAGCAGCTCAGTTCCGTTTAGAACGTTTTCCGTTCAGAGTGCAGTTGCTGGTACTACATCTTTCATTAGCTCTTTGATATTAGGTGACCGTTAGTTGATTACTTTCAGGAACTGCTTCCGGCCTTGCTCAGAGTGAACTTCAATGAAAAATAATAATAAAAGAAAACCTTCCAAGTTAGCCTACACCACATGTATGTTAAAAACGACAGGTGTCCCTCCTGTGTAGTAATATCATCTACTTTGCAAGCGTTAATCCTTGACGTTTGTCCACATTGTGCCATACCCGAATGACGTCACGTATTGGGAAAATAATCTGTAGCGCAATTGTTAGAATAAGTATAATTGGAAGGAATATAAAAGACGATCGTGCACTTTTTCATCTACACATTGCGGCCAAGTGATGGTTACTTAGGAATCGTGGCGAAATTATTCTGTCTATCTGTGACTAGGTCTTGGCGAACCGAATCATTTGAAATTCGTATCTGATTCGGATAATATTTTCGAATTGACTCGAGTCACTAATTCCGTTTAAATAACAGATATCCCGTTTATAGTATTATGACTCGTCTCCATACGATGGTCAAATTTGACCAAAATCGATTGCATTTCGCCGTTAAAAATAAATTTTCACTGCATTTGGCAAGTTTTTGTTCCTATGAACGATTCGCAATTAATTTGTGCTCCGAATCACCGAATCGAATTGCCCAGCGATTTGCCCTATTTTGTGGTGTGGCCGTGCGATTTATTCGAAGCCAGCGATCGATATCTCTGCTTGTAGTAGTTTTAACCCATTTTGCAACGGTAATTCTCTACCTTTGGCTTCACGAATTACCTGTGTCATACGCTAATGCCGTTATTTAATGGAAACACAATCTTTAACTCAATCGTAAGAATAATCATTCCCGGTGAGATTTAGACAAACTTGATAATCACAGTTTGCGAAGATTAGACCATTGAGAAACTGCAACAGAACTGAGTGACTGAAATATGAATCGAACTCTTGAGGAAAGCATTTTTTCCAAATTGAATTCAAAGTATTCAACGTAAAAATGGTTACTATGTAGTTGATAAATGTACTTAGCATTACCCCATTTACGTCATATTAAGAATTTGACACTTCTAAATGCGTCTAATAAAAAAAAAAAAAAAAAAAAACTTAAGTGCGGTTTTATTAAATAGCACATCTCTACTTCGGCTATTATTCGATAAATGAACAAGCCAATGTATTGTTCCAATTTTGATTGATTCAAATGAATAAATAAACAGCCTATACAAGTTTTAATCTGTTGAGTTTGCACGCACAATTTCCCCCATATGACGTCATATGGTGAATTAGATACCTAACACCAGATGTATGTTCACGTTGTTAAGATGTTACAAGGGCGGCGATTTTTTCAGTTGAACAGGTATTTTTGTTACTTTTAATTTGGGATTTAAAATTTCTTATTTTGTCTTGCGTTGCAAGCACTTTTTTTAGGTATTTTTTCTATAAAAATAGTTTTTGATAAATATATGGTGACCTACTGTCTCTCCATATCAACTAACAGAATAAGTATTTACCAACCGAGGGAACGTATCTGGTTAGAATACCATAAAAAAATTTTTCAATTCAATTTTTGCCGCAATTAAAGACACTCGTAAGGAATATATTTTTTCTGTTTTTTAACCGAGTAATATTAAGCAAATAAATGCATACTTTCGTTTTTTTAAATATGTGGGAATAAAGCCCACAATACACGTGAAGTTGTCTTACCGATGCGTTGCATTACGTTTCGGATAACAAAATAAAAACGGCGATACACGCCTGCGTTGCTTTGTGTTAATCGTATGCACATGTCTACGAGGCACAAACGCACGCAACGAAACAAGCACTCTGCGTTAGCTTTTATAGCATTTATTTTTGGAAAACGTAAGGAAATGCATGTAGAGCATTGCGCTTGCGTAAAACGCAAGGGTAAAATGAAACAAACCAGGAAAAAACGAAACCTACGCAAACGTGTAGTGCGCCTTAACCCATAATCAGGTATCGCGGGATCGTTTGCCAACTTTCTTTGAATACTCCTCCATAACATTCGACGCACATGTGATTTGCTTTGTGTAGGTCTTGGCATAACCGAATCATTTGGAATTCGAATCGGATTCGAATACTTTTTTCGAATTGGATCGAATCATGAGTTTCATGTAAAAAACAATCCACTGTTACATCTTGTATTCATTATGGAAATCAAGACATTTATAGTTTATAGTGTATAATCAATTCACACTCAACGTCTGGGAGCAAACAATTTTCATATTTTACCTACAAAATATAATGGATTTTGGTCAATTTTGACCAAAATCGATTACATTTTATCGTTAAAAATGAAAATTATACTTCATCTAGCACGTTTTTGTTCCCATGAAAGATTAACGATTGATTCGAATCAATTGTGCTTCGAATTGATTCGAATCACCGAATTAAGTTCCACAGCTCCAGTGAAATAATTCTGACTTTTCACGTCGGAATTAGAGACATGACAAAAAGACAAATCCGATGAATTAGCATGTGAGATAACTTTAATCGCTAGATGAGGTCTAAAAAAATTATGAAATTAATTTCCTCGGCCAAGTATGGGCACAATTATTAGGAATAGGACTGGGGAAAATCGAATCATTTGGAATTCGATTCTGATTCGGACAATTTTTTCAAATCGGATCGAATCGTTGATTCCATAAAAATAACAAATATGCCATTCTTACTATTACTATTATTGTCTCTTTCATGACAATTAAGAATTTAACAGTTACGAATTACAAATATTAGCTTAAACAGACTTAAAAACGATGTATTTTCATTTACAATTCGGTTAGAAGCGGAAATTTTCATTTTAACGACAAAATACGATGACCATTTAATTAATGACCAAAATCGATTGTATCTTGTCGTTAAAATGGAAAGAGTTTGTGTTCCCATGGCCGAGTCATAATTGATTCGAATAATCGGTGCTTTAATTCGATTCGAATCATTGAATAACTTATACTGAGTTCTCTGTTTGATATTTCATCCAGTATATTTAGTAGATTAAATAGGTTAATTAATCTATTTTAAAACTAGGAACCCGGTACAAAAAGCTAGTGAACTATTTTTCATTAGAAAAAGGCTTCCAAAATAGACTTCTTGAAGATTTTAACTTTCAAATTCATTAAAAACGTCTGAATGCAGCAAAATGACAATTACGTAGTTTACATAAGTTTTAATCGAGGTACAATCTAGTTGTGAAAGTGAAACTAGGTTACCCAGTAATACTTTACCTAGTTTTGTGGTGATTTCGTTTTACTTTGCCTAGAGGAATAACTAGGTGACCTAGTAATACTTTGCCTAGATTAAGGAATAACTAGTAACCCAGTAATACTTTACCTAGTTTTGTGGTGATTTCGTTTTACTTTGCCTAGAGGAATAACTAGGTAACCTAGTAATACTTTACCTAGTTTTGTTGTGATTTCGTTTTACTTTGCCTAGAGGAATAACTAGGTAACCTAGTAATACTTTACCTAGTTTTGTGGTGATTTCGTTTTACTCTGCCTAGAGGAATAACTAGGTGACCTAGTAATACTTTACCTAGTTTTGTGGTGATTTCGTTTTACTTTGCCTAGAGGAATAACTAGGTGACCTAGTAATACTTCACCTAGTTTTGTGGTGATTTCGTTTTACTTTGCCTAGAGGAATAACTAGTAACCTAGTAATACTTTACCTAGTTTTGTGGTGATTTCGTTTTACTCTGCCTAGAGGAATAACTAGGTGACCTAGTAATACTTTACCTAGTTCTGTGGTGATTTCGTTTTACTTCGCCTAGAGGAATAACTAGGTGACCCAGTAATACTTTAGCTAGTTTTGTGGTGATTTCGTTTTACTTTGCCCAGAGGAATAACTAGGTGACCTAGTAATACTTTACCTAGTTTTGTGGTGATTTCGTTTTACTTTGCCTAGAGGAATAACTAGTAACCTAGTAATACTTTACCTAGTTTTGTGGTGATTTCGTTTTGCTTTACCTAGATTAAGGAATAACTAGGTTGCCAGCACTGGTCTATTCTTGACCAAAATTTAGCGCGTAAAAACATACAATTCTGACTGAGTAAGACCCCCAAAACGGAGATGATTCATAGTTAACCCAATTTTCTAATTTGGCGAGATAATTAATAAGCAAATAATCAACTAATTAGGCTTCATAATTATATGTTGTCAACCAAAACAGAAGTGGATGGGGAATCTTGGCAGATGGGTCAATAATAATTGGTAGACGTTGAACTTCCTTTACAGTGTACATAAATTGATATGTGTGTTTCAGCTCGTTATGACAAAGGTCTGGCTTTCTTGTCTACACTGTAACAAAAGTACAGTAAATATACTGGTCATTTGCAAAATTGCATATTTCAAAAGTTAAAAAAAACGCCATGTTAATGAGATTTATGCCAATTATGGGCTGTTGATGGGCCGCCCCTTCGCGGTGCGTTCCATCAACACCCAGTATTTGGCCAAAAATAAATCAATTTTTGAATTTTTTTCAATAAGGCCAAATTACTGTCAAATACCAGTGATTTTGTTGCATTTTTTGCTACAGCGTAGCCACTGAGCCTAGCCATTAACCAAAACCGGCTGGGTAGAGAGTGTGTGGGTGATTCAAGAAATGATATGATTTTAATCCAATTTGTTTAATTTCTGATGTCGAGTACAACGTTTTATTCGACAAAATGATGTCAGATATAAACAATTTTTGTGCGGCAAAAGAATAACAAAAATCCATAATATATTTCATTGCATTCTTGATAAGTGTAACTCCCCCAAAACGGCTATGACTAATATCTTCACTTACCGTTTTTAATGAAATGTTTGGTAAACAATGGATTAGCTAATCAACTCGGTAGTAGCATTTCGAGAATCAAAACAAGTCTATAATGGAATAGTCGATTGCAATCAGTCTTTTTTATGCCAAACATGGGACAACGATAGATCGCATCAAAAATGTGAAAATATTCAAGGAGTCAAATTATGACGTCATGATGGTCGACTCAGACAAAAAAATTAACCCTTGAAAAAGGGACTTTTATTGATTTGCTACTGTAAAACGCACCGAAAATCAGGGCAGCAGGAGAAATAATTTTGAAAAAAAAAATATTCCGAGGCTTAAATAGGTTGTAAAGTGTTAAATCATATGCGCTCCGGAGGCGCCTGAAAAATTTTGAGATTCTGTACGTTTATAACAGCACTAAAAAAGGTCATTTTTTGAATTTTTCCGGTCAGGCGTAATAGAACCCTCCTAAATACGCACGTGTATTCTCAGTTTAATATTTCTTGCGCGTCAACACAAATCACGAATCTAGGGCGTGGTTTATCATCGACCCCGCCTTGTGCTTGATGATTAGCGACTGAAGTTGGCATTATAAAAAGTAAGAGTTAGATATTTTAAGAAAACGATCCAGCTTTTTTATATAGATTATACACTGTAAAAATATGCAATAAAATCACTGCTTTTTGACAGTAATTTTAATTAACAGTCTTGTAGAGCTGGGCAATCCCATTCGGTGATTCGAATCGGTTCGAAGTGCAGATTATTCGAATCAATTGTGAATTGATCTTAGGAACGGGAACATGCTAAATGAAGTTAATTTTTTTCATTTTTAACGACAAAATGCAATCGATTTTGATCAAATTTGACCAAAATCGATTGTACTCCGACGTTAAAATGAAAATACATTTCTTTGAGTTAGTTTATGCTACTATTTGTAATTCGTAACTGTATATTTCCTAATTATCATAGCGGAGACTATAATAGTAATAGTAAAAGTGGGATATTTGTTATTTCCATGAAATCAACGATACGATTTGATTTGAAAAAATTATTCGAATCAGATTCGAATTTCAAATGATTCGGTTTTTCCCAGCCCCACAGTATTGAAATAAAACTATGAGATCGGCATTTTCGCCAATTATGGGCCGTTGATGGATCGCACCGCCGAGGTGCGGCTCATCAACAGCCCATACTTGGCCTAAAATTTCATCAACAAGGCGGTTTTTACCCTTGGAAATATAAAATTACTGCAAATGACCAGTAAATTCACTGTTCTTTTGTTACAGTGTAGAAATCACTCTAAGCAAGGTCTGAAGCAGTAAGTAATAGGAACCGTTCAATAACGATTCATAAGGCAAGAGAATCAGTAGGGCTGGGCAATTGGATTTGGAGATTCGACTATTTGTTCGAATCAATAGTGAATCGTTCGCAGGACTAAAAACTTGCTAAATGAACTAGAATTTTCATTTTTGACGAGAAAATGTAATCGATTTTGGCCAAAGTCTAAATGATTCGGTTTTGCCCAGCCCTAATTACCAGTAACTGTACTCCGATTGGACACATTTTCATGAAACACTTATGTGAAATACAATCAAAAATAAAATATACAAAGAAAAATTTTGAAAAGTTATTTTCAGATCATACCTCATAAAGCATGCTATATTAATCCAATTAACTTATGCTACTTTTTGAGCTAATCTCACTGCTGGGATTATGGGCTCTTTGTTAATCAAAGTAGCTCGCCTAAGGCAAGAAAGATACAGATATTTTGCAATACTAACAGTTGTCAATAACATTTTGTTGTTACCTTGTTCGGTCGTTGCGTACGAATAATAAGTTACAGTTACCGGGAAAGCGCCTTGCTGAAGATCTTGCAAGATGGGGAAACGCGTAAATCTCTGACCAGCTATTTTTAAGCTATACGTCACAGAATAAAACCAATTAACTTCTAATCCAATCAATTTATGCTCCCAACTGTGGTAATCTCATTGTTGGAACAAGACCCATTGTTAATTAAAATAGTTGTTGAAAACCTGACAATTTGTTGAAAAATTAAAACTTCACTTGTAAAATACGCGATATGTAAACAGTTGGTCAAAGATTATAGGCATTTTGCATTATTAAAATTTGCTGTAGTGCACCAATCATATATGAGATGCTTCACTGGCATATCGCCGTCAAGTATTTTAAGCTTATACACAACAACATGTTATATATTGATCTTCTTGTTTGGCAATTGTTGAATGTTAAGCAAATATCATATTGTTACTAGCTCAATTATTACGTAACTTCCAAATTTTTCGTGTAAAGCATTGGTCACTGATGGACCGCGCTTCGACGGCCATACTCTTGACTCATTCTCTCACACCTTTTTTTTGTTTGAATTTACTCTGAGTAAAGCTTGTCAATCATTACTTATATTTTCATGTCAAGCATTAGTCACTGATGGACTGTGCCTTGACGGAGCAATCCGTCAGTGACTCATACCCATGCTCAATTTTATTTTTTGTTTAAATTCGCTTTAAGCAAGGCCGGAAGCATGACAAAAAGGGATCAACTAACGGCCGCTTGATAGCAAAGAACCACTAAAAGCTGTAGTACCGGAAACTGTACTTCAAGCGAAAAACATTCCAAACGGAACTGAACCGCTATGGTAAAGTGCAGTGAGTGTGTGTCTGCCCTGGGCAATAGTAAAATCTTCCGCCACTTCTTTTTAACAATTTCTAGTCCCCTCTGACAGGAATAAGTTAGGACCAGGGCTGGGCCAAACCAATCATTTGGAATTCGAATCTCATCCGGATTATATTTTCGAATCAGATCGAATCGCTAATTCCATAAAAATATCAATTGTCTTCATTATGAAGTATATATTTCAAATTACACTTTATGCCCACGAGCAAAAAATTTCAGTTTTAAACGATAGAATACAATCGATTTTGTTCGAATTTGATCAAAATTGATTGCATTTTCTCTCAAAACTGGATAATTCTTCTTCGTTTAGCAAGTTTCTGTTTCTACGACCGAATCACGGTTGATTCGAATAATATGTGCTTCGAATCGATTCGAATCACCGAATCGAATTGCCCAACCCTAGTTCGGACTATGTAAACTTATATGTATTCATCATATGCATACGTCGTGTTTAGTGCTGGGTCATTCGATTCGGCGATTTGAATCGAATCGAAGTACAGATTATTCGAATCAATCATGAATCGGTCATGGGAAGAAAATGCTTCCATTTTTAGCGACAAAATACAATTGATTTTGGTCAAATTTGACCAAAATCGGTTTCATTTTGTCGCTAAAATGAAAATACATCGTTTTTAGTCAGTTTATGCTGATCTTTAACTGTATATTTCCTAATCATAATGGAGACTACAATAGTAATAGCAAAAAGGGGATATCTGTTATTTTTATGAAATCAACCAATCAATCAATTCGATTCGAAAAAATCATCCGAATCTGATTCGAATCCAAAATGATTCGGTTTCGCCAAGCCCTAGTCGTGTTTTATAATATAAATAAAAAAGACCTTCGTTTTCTGTCAAAAAGATCAGTCAGTTCTTATTACTTGTTGTCAATCATTATATCGTGGTTTATCTTGAAAATCGTCACCAGACAGTTTAAGCTAATGCACTACAAAGCGGTAAGTAATCTTCTCGTTCGGCGATTATTTCTTGTCAATAACTACTGGTAATATTATCTTGAATGAGCGTTTTTGTCAAGCAAAGGCCATAGATCAGTGTTTTTAACCTTTTTAGCGCTTGTACTCTGAGCTTCCATGAAGTTTTCTCGTACCCCCGTCTACAATGGCCGACGGAAATAAATAAAATTGTACTAATAGGGATTAAACTCAGTGTATTTATAACTTATGTGTTGAAAGCATGCATTAAAAACATTCTTGTAAGTTCAAGAATATTTACAGCACACCAACAATCAGTCAATTTACTAATGAGTTGGGTTGATGCATCGTCTTTCTCGGTTTACAAAGAATCGATCTTCGATTTCAATCCTTTTTTCTTGAAGAATCGATTCTTTGTGAACACGGTTAGTGACTTATTACGCTTTCTTCACAAATATGCCTAAATAGTCTATAATTTCACTCTGCATGTCGTACCCCTGAACACGTACCCCAGGTTAAGAACCCCTGACATAGATGGACCGCAGCTTGTACTTGACAGAATAAATTATAATTATCATTTGACAACTTTGTTCTCACACCATATATGTTTAATTAAAGAAAAATTAGCTCGCCTTCAGCGCAATTATAATGAAAAAAAAAGATTTAAATTTTGCTAAGAATTTCAGTTTTACATCATTACACGTTTTTACAACATTTTTTTAAACACTTTTTGCGTTAATTTTAATAATACAGATATTCTTGCTTGGCACTTACCGGTTTCAAGGTTTATCTAACCCTCTCTGTAGGTACGGGCTTCAGAATAGTCCTAACGTATTTCCTGCGTGTCGTAAGATGAGACTAAAAGGAAACGAAGGAATGGTAAATGGTTTCACCATCGCCCAGGGCAGATACCACTAAGCGGACTTTATCATAGCAGTTTAATTTCATTTGGAATGTTTTCAGCCTGGAGTACAGTTGCTGGTACTACATCGTTTAGTAGCTCTTTGCTATCAAGTGGCCGTTAGTTAGTTTCTTTTGGACACTGCTTCTGGCTCTGCTTTGAGCGGACTTTATTTTGAAAAGATAAGGAAATTGCTATCTACGTTACCGTAATTCTATTTTTGTCAAACATTTTTACAAAAAATGTCTGAATGAATCTGTTTTTCTTAAAGAAGTCCGCTCCCAGCATAGCAGGAAGCAGTGCCCGGAAGAAGCAAACCAACGGCCACTCAAATGTAAACGATGGAAGACAAGGTGCCAGCAACTGCACTTTGAGAGGAAAACACCCAATAAAGAACTAAATCACCATTGTAAAGTGCAGTGAGTGGTATATGTTTCGGGCGGCATCTACCACTTCTTTGTTTCCTTTCGGTTGCTTTTTACGACATGTAGGAAATATGTTAGGAATATTCTGAAGCCAGTACAGGGCTCATAATTACGATTAGTGCTCAAATAAAACCATTTGAACTGATTCAGTCTGCTCACACCTCATACACACCCCTGAATAACCACAAGTGTTATGAGATATATTTGAATTAAAATGGAAGATAATCTTGACATCAATCAAAAAAAGATACTTTACATTATAATATGTCAATCAATATTACTGCGCAGTAATTTTTTTGATTAAACTATATTAATACAAGTTATAGTGATCCTAATAATCTTCAACCTTGAAGGAAAAAAGTATAATCTTCATCTTTTGCAATTATCTAATGTCGATCGAAAATTATAATTGTTACCAGTATACCCGTTCCTTAGGGAGAGATTTTAATTTATTCACGCATTGGTCACACATAAGGCTGGGCAATTCGTTTCGGTGATTCGAATCGAATCGAAGCAGAATATATTCGAATCAATCGCAAATCGTTCATTTTTTTACAACGAAATACAATAGATTTTGGTCAATTTGACCACAATCGATTACATTTCGTTGCTATATAAAAATTGTTGCTGTTAGTGCGAATTAAAAATACACTGTAAACCGTGAATTTCATCATTTTGGCGATGGAGACAAGTTATAATAGTAAAAGTGGAACACTTGTTATTTACATAAAATTAGTGATTTGATCAGATTCGAAAATAATATTCGAATGCCAAGGGATTCGGTTTTGCCCAGCCCCAGTCACACATATTCAGTTTTGGATAATTTTTTCGAATTGGATTGAATCACAAATTGCATATAAATAAATACCAAATATCCCGTTTTACTATTAAAATTTGTCAAAATTGTGAAAGTGAAGAAATTTATAGGTACGAATTACCAATTAGTTAATTACTAATTAGCATGAACAAGCTTGAAGACTATGTATTTTCAATTCAGGTGGCATGTCTAAGAGCGAAAGTTTTCATTTTGTAATTAAAAATTAAAACTCCACTTTATTTTGCAAGTTTTTGTTCCTGGTGTTCCTATGAAAGATTGATTCGAATAATTTGTGCTTCGGATCGGTCCCAATCACCGAATCGAATTGCCCAGCCCTAGGCTGAGCATCGCAATTCATCAATTGCTCTTACTTATCAATAAAAACTCCAATATATTTTTTTATCCAATTCAGTTTTTGTCCATTCCGTTTTTAAAAAACCACACATGAACTGATGTCAGCTCACTCACACCTCTCACACACCCTTTATTGGAGCCAATCACTACAACGTATGTTTGATTTAAAAAGAAAAACCACTTTGCCTTCAGCAAAAAAAGAATTCTTTTTACTTGTTGTCAATCATTTTACGTCATCGAATATTTTTAGCGTATACTGTATAAAATATGTTAAGGTAATCTTGTTGTTTGGGTAATAGTTGGATGTTAATCGTATAAGATATTATTTACATGCGTACATGGCTGGGCAAAAACGAATCATTTGGGATTAGCATTTGTTTCCAATAAATTTTTCGAATTGCATCGAATCACGATTTCGATGCAAATAACAAATATCCCATTTTTACAATTACAAGGTTTCTTCATTGTGAAAATCAAGAAATTTATAGTTTATAGTGTTTTTTCAATTTACACTCCATGTCTAAGAGCCACAATTTTCATATTTTGATGACAAAATATAATCGATTTATGTCAAATTTGATCAAAATCGATTCCATTTTGTCTTTGAAAAAAAAAAAAAATTCTAGTCCATTTGTTCCTATGAACAATTCATGATTGATTCGATCACATTGTGCTTCGAATCGATTCGAATCACCAAATCGATTTGCGAATCTGTTACAAGAACAAAACCATACTAAATGCCTCCATTTTTAACGACAAAATGCAATCGATTTTGGTCAAAATTGCCCAAAATCGATTGTATTTTGTCCTTAAAATAAACATATGTCGCTCTAACGTCAGTTTACGCTAATATTTGTAATTTGTAACTGTATATTTCCTAATCATCATAATGGAGACTATAATAGTAATAGTAAAAATGAGATATTCGTTATTTTTATGAAATCAACGAATCGATCAGATTCGAAAAAGTTATTCGAATCAGTTTCGAATTTCAAAGGATTCAGTTTTGCCCAGCGCTATTTGCCATCGGCCAAAAAGTTCACTTCATATCATAAGTTGTCAATCATCATTACGCAGTTTCTTCAGAAAGTCGTCATCATATATATTTGCATAGAACATGATATAATAATTATATTGTTTTGTACTTGTAAAATGTCACTCAAAAAATATAATTTATGCTTGCGCATCAATTACTCCAAATAAAACTCGGTTTTGTCCATCATGGAAGTTCATGGATCACGCCGCAAGCAGGGTCGGGCAAAATCGAATCATTTGGAATTCGAATCTGATTCGAATATTTTTTTCGAATCGGATCGAATCATTAATTCCACGTAAATAACAAATATTCCAATTTTTACCATTACAACTTGTCACCATTGAATCAAGAAATTTATAGTTCATAGTATTTCCAATTCACACTGCATTGTCTATAGGAGCAACAATTTGCAAATTTAACGACAAAATAGCATCGATTTTAGTCAAATTTGGCCAAAATCGATTGCATTTTGTCGTTAAAAATGAAAATTCTAGTCCATTTAGCAAGTACTTGTTCCTATGAACGATTCACCATTGATTCGAATATATTGTGCTTCGAATAGGTTCGAATCACGGAATCGAATTTCCCAGCCCTACACGCGCACCCTTTACTTAACTGGAAGCACGGACGCTGATGGATCGCGCCACTCAGGATAAAGAGCATTTTATTTTGTCAAGCATGGGCCGATGATGGAACATGTCTCGACAACGCGATCTATAAGTACTCAATGCCTTAAAGAACATTTTCATCATCTTTTTCCCACATGAGACTTCTCCATAGTCCACAGATAAATGACACTTGTTTCTCTAAAAATCGTTTTTCTATATTTTCAGCCTATACTTATAGAACATATCAGGGTAGCCCTATACTTTAGTGATTGTTACACGTCAATCAAAACTAATAAATACATCTGTTGAAATTTCATTTTGCTTGG
This sequence comes from Styela plicata, assembly GCA_963675895.2. NCBI lineage: Eukaryota > Metazoa > Chordata > Ascidiacea > Stolidobranchia > Styelidae > Styela > Styela plicata. The sequence continues at coordinate 643,981 of OZ023153.1, forward strand.
TATGAGCCAAATATTAACCGCGCCCGATGGACGCAAAAAAAGCTTAACATATTTTGAATTTCGAGTTTCGTGCTGATTTGTTTTGATTTACCTTTGATTTAGCTTATAAAAAATTAGGTTCCTATCACTATTCCACCAGTATTCTCAGCCCAAGACCAATGAAGCAATTTCCCTTTAAGAATCAAAATATGTGGGAAAACGCCTCATTAAAACCATCAGTACTTTTCCTGTCAAATCAATTTAGGGAATTTACTATATTATCAAGGGATAAGGTTATCACAAATGAACCGCAGTCAAAGACGAAAAAATTAATTTATTCACTCATGGGTCACACATAGGGCTGGTCGATTCATTTCGGTGATTCGAATCAATTCGAAGCACAATCTATTCGAATCAACCGTGAATCGTTCGAAATCAAATGAAAAAATCTCTCAAACGAACAAGAATAAGATTAATGTATGTTATAAGTCAGAATTAAGTATATTTTCGTGGAACATCAATTGAGGAATTTTTTTGCGGCGCGATCCATCATCAGCACTTTACCAAAGGAATCCGTTTGTGAAACTAAAAATAACACGATGCCTCATTCAGGTGTTTTTGTGAATTTTATTGAAAAAAAATGCCTGAATTATTGATCGATGCGTATTAATCGTTTTCTTTAAATCACAGCGGAATTCAAGATTGATAGCATTGCAAAAAAAGAGTGAAATCGTCGTTATCTGGGGGTGGATTTAAAAAAAAACTGAAAAATCGACTTTTTCGGCCTCACATGGAGTATTAATGGATCGCGCCGGTCACGGCACGGTCGATTACCAGTTCACATTTGGCATAAATCCCATCAACAAGGCATTTTCAAACTCTGGCAAATATGCATTTTTTATCGAAATTCACTCTGAGCAAGGCCGGAAGCAGTGTCTAAAAGCAACTAACTAACGGCCACTTAACAGCAAAGAGTCACTAAAAGATGTAGTAACAACATCTGCATTCTAAGCGGAAAACATCACAAATAGAACTCGACCGCTATGGTGAAGTGCAGTGAGTGGTACCTTCCCCGGACTATGGTGAAACCATCTTCAACTCCACTGTTTCCTTTTAGTCGCCTCTTACGACGCGCGGAAGATACGTCAATACGTACTCAAAGATGTCAATGCGTACTAAAAGCTACTAAAAGATGTAGTTCCAGCAGATGCACTCGAAGCGGAAAATATTACAAATAGAACTGGACCGCTATGGTGAAGTGCAGTGAGTGGTACCTTCCCCGGACTATGGTGAAACCATCTACAACTTCATTGTTTCCTTTTAGTCGCCCCTTACGACACGCGGGAGATACGTTAATACTGTCCAGAAGTACGGCAAAAGAGCAATAAATTTGCTGCGGTTTTGTAACAGTGTATCACTGTAAACAGAAAACCCAATTAAATCTCAACCAGCAAAACCTAATTTTCATTTCACACTCACGAGAGTAAGTGATCAATCTTTATTTCCGTTTATTTATAGAAAATATATTTGCCATTTTGACAGAAAAATTATCATTTTTCAAAATCAAGCTTTAATGGCTTTAATTGCTTTGTAATTACACACACTGTGAAAAAAGTACAGTGAATTTACCGATCTTTCTCCGTATTTGTATATTTAAAAAAACATCCAATTGATGAGATTTATGCCACGTATGGGCTTGAGCGGAGCATTACATAAACAGCACATACTTTGCACAAAAAATTGATTTCATAATTAACGAGTATTTATTTTTATTTTATGCATAGCCACTTCTTAGAGTGGATCACCCTGTCCAAGGCCCTGTAACAGGGGGCACTTATAGACAGACAGGGTTAGAATTACTGGAAAGATCTGATCTTCTCCTGTTCGGCTTAGCCTACCCGAGTTATTACGCCTTGGATTGAGTGAAAATCGAGGATTTTACAGCATTTTCATTACAGTACATCATGACCGATTCCCGGAAATGATCGATACTGATGGCCGGTGTTTTCTATCAATTACTGTTGCAAATTATCATACATTTTTCGCCTTTTCAGTTTTTACTATTTGCATTCATTTTTCCCGTGAATTCGTTTTTTTACTTTTCTATAATAATTGAACACTTGAACAGGGGATGTTTTAACTTTTGTTTTTATTTGAATTCAGGAGGGAGGGGGGGCACCATGCTCCTTCTCTGAATACGCCAGTTCTAATACCCTTTATACAAGTTTGTTTTCGCTCATTCTGGAGAGCACTTGAGCCCATAAATAGAACATTTCTTTTTGGAGTGTTTGGATTTGTTCATCTTTGCTTTTCATGTTGAAAACTTTATTTTGATTTGGCATTGCAACTAATTGGCCAAGCATGAGCCAAAGATGGACCTAACGAAAATGGTACAATCTAATTGAGCCTCATACTTAAAAGACATGTTATACAATATTTTGGTTGATGGAAGTAGGGCTTGGAAAAACCGAATCATTTAGAAGTCGAATCGTATTCGAATAATTTTTTGCATCGGATAGAATACCTAATTCAATGTGGGTATTATTAAAACTTGTCTCTATTGTGAAAGTACACCTCACCTCATGTTCAAGAGCAACAATTTTTATATTTTCACGACAAAATATAATCAATTTTGGTCGAATCATTGAATCGAATTGCCGAGACCTATTGACAATAATAATAAAAAATGTGGAAATTGGACCGTTTATAGAACGCGTCGCCTTAGCGCAGCCCATAAGCATGAATTGCATCATTGAAAACGGTTTTAAATGGTTTTAAATACAGCTGAATGGACTGTAAATTTACTACAATTTTCTTAAAGCGCATAATTCAGATGACATCAACCATGAATGGCGAGCACATAAATATCTCTAAAGTAGGTTTGGCAAAACCGAATCATCTGGAATTCGAATTTGATTCGATTAATTTTTTCGAATAGGATTGAATTCGATGTAAATTACAAATATCCCATTTTTACTATTACAATTTGTCTTTATTGTGAAAATCATGAAATCTATTGTTCATAGTGTAATTTCTATGTGAACAATTTTCATATTTTAATGACCAACTATAATCGATTTTGGTCAAAGTTGAACAAAATTGATTATATTTTGTCGTTAAAAATGAAAATGCTTGTACAATTAGTAAGTATTTGTTCCTATGGCCGATTCACGAATGCTTCGAATATATAGTACTTCGAATCGATTCGAATCACCGAATCGAATTGCCCAGCCCGACTCAAAAGTAATTGAATTTTAATTGAATTATACATCGCCGTGTATACGTTATGTTCAAATCTAAACAAACATTTCAAGTGCTTTAATCCCTCTTGTGACGTGTGTTATGACGTCACGAGGAGGAACAAGAGCTCTTTGGCAACATGTCTAATGTTTACTTTATTCTTGAATCTATCGTATGAATTGGGTTATAGTGTCAACAACTATACATTTCAAGTACTTCGATGTTGTTCACTTTGTCGAAAATTGATTGTACCCGAGCATAAACACATACTGTGGCCGAGTAACAAAAAAGTAGTAAAAGTAGTCTGCCTACTCCCCACTCCACACCCTTAAATAAATTCACGGACAACGGACAGGCTTGACAATTCGATTCGGGGATTGGAATCGATTCGAAGCACAATTTATTCGAATCAATCATAAATCGTTCATTGGAACAAAAACTTGCTTAATGAACTAGAATTTTCATTTTTAACGGCAAAATGCAATCGATTTTGGTCACATTTGACCAAAATCAATTATATTTTGTCGTTAAAATATGAAAGTCGTTCCTCTTAAACATGTAGTGTGATTGAAAATGTACTTTAAACTATAAATATCTTGATTTTTACAATGAAGACAAGTTGTAATAGTAAAATGGGATATTTGTTATTTACAAAGAATTAGTGATTCGATCTGATTCGAAAAAAATCAATCAATTATCGAAGCAATTTTTGCGACTTCGGCGTATGGGTTATATTGTTTAACCTGAAAACTTAGAGAGTAAAGGGAAAAAATTCGAACAAATCTTTAGAAAAAAGATTTATAATATTAGCATGAGCTATCGCTATGAGCTTTGTCACCTATATTGGATCAAAAAATTTTGTATACATCGTTTTTACCTTTGCACGCAAGAATTACACACTTTTCTGTCTTCACAGCTTTGTTTGTTAACTCAGTATAAATAAACAGGTTTTCGAACAAATATTAATATCGACAGTGATCGCCTGCTTTCGGCCTTGTTTAAAATTTTTTGGTTCTATTGTGTTCTTTGCGGCTTTCTGCGTGAGAATTACACTTTTAAAACTCAAAATCTTTGTATGCAAACGGAAAAAGCTTTCAACACCTTTTTGAACGAGAATAATAATGTGAGCATTAGCTTCAACCTCACGCCAAGTTATGTGTTAAATAACTCATTTTGAATAAAGAGAAATGATATATAAGATAAAATAATCTTAAATTGTCAATTTTAAGAAGTGACAGATGTGGCAGGAGTGTATACCACTCACTGCACTTTACCATGGCGGTTCATTTCCGGTTGGAATGTTTTTCGCTTAGAGTTCAGTTGCTGGTACTACATCTTGTAGTAGCTTTTTGCTATTAAGTGGCCGTTAATTGGTTTCTTTCAGGCCCTGCTTCCGACCTTGCTCAGAGTGAATATCAATAAAAATAAAATAAAAATAAATACATCGACTGTAATACCAAACGAACTTTCGTGAGAATTGCACTTCTCAATCTATAAATCTTTAAATCTCAACCTCGAATTCATCAAGTCTTTGAAGAGAAATTAATATTGTCAGCTTAAGCTTTACAGGTATTTCGTGTTCTACCGGCAGGTGAGATTTGAATCCAAACTGCGTGTTAAATCCCTTGTTATGGATTTTAGGAGAATTTCGCAATTTCGCAATTCCTCGCCAATATTGTGGAGGGAAATGAGTTGATTTGTCGCTATTGAAATTTCCAGATAATGGTTTCGTCTAAGAAAAGTTTATTTTTCAACTTTCAAGGCTTTATATGTGAAAGGGAAAAACGTCAACTAATCTTTCGAACCAAATTCTAAAGCTTTCCATATAACGCGTGTGTTGCTGAGACGATCTCTAGTAGGGCTGGGCAATTCGATTCGGTGATTCGAATCGATTCGAAGCACAATTAATTCGAATCAATCGTGAATCGTTTATAGGAACAAATACTTGTGAAGTGAACTAGGATTTTCATTTTTAACGACGAAATGCAATCGATTTTGGTCAAATTTGACCAAAATCGATTATATTTCGTTGTTAAAATATGAAAATTGTTCCTCTTAGTGCGAGTTGGAAATACACTACAAACTATAAATTTCCTTTATTTCACAATGTGGACAAGTTATAATGTTAACAATGAGATATTTGTATTTGTTATTTACAAATAATTAGTGATTCGATCCGATTCGAAAAAAATATCCGAATCAGATTCGAATTCCAAATGATTCGGTCTTGCCCAGCCCTAATCTCAAGTCAAGCAACCAGTTTTAAAATGTCGAGGGAAATATTACAATAATAGTAACTTCAAGGCCAAACAGTTTTGAAGCTTTTTTTCTGGAAATCACACTTTTAAAAATCTAAATACTCTGTATGCAAACGGAAATATGTCTCAACAAATTTTTGATAAAGGTTTAATTGTTAGCATAAGCTTTACTGTTATCGCGTGTGAAGTGATCTAGGATTTTCATTTTTAACGGCGAAATATAATCGAGTTTGCTCAAATTTGACCAAAATCGATTATATTTCGTCGTTAAAATATGAAATTGTTCCTCTTAGTGTGAATTGGAAATACACTATAACATATAAATTTCTTTATTTCACAATGTGAAAGTTATAATATTAAAAATGAGATATTTGTATTTGTTATGTACAAATAATTAGTGATTCGATCCGAATCAGAAAAAATATCCAAATAAGATTCGAATTCCAAATGATTCGGTTTTGCCTAGACCTAATTTCAAGTCAAGCAACCAGTTTTAAAATGCCGAGGGAAATATTACAATTATAGTGAACTCAAGACCAAACAGTTTTGAAGCTTTTTTCTGGAAATCACACTTTTAAAAATCTAAATACTCTGTATGCAAACGGAAATATCTCTCAACAAATTTTTGAGAAAGATTTAATAATTGTTAGCATAAGATTCACTGTTATCGCGTGTTCAACCAACAAGATAGATTTGAAATCAAACTGTGCGTTAAATCCCTTGTTCTAGATTTGGGAGAATTTCTCAATTTCTCGCCTAATTTGTGACGGAAAAGAGAGATAAATAGTTTTGTCGCTAATGGACTTTCCGACGTTTTGTGAAAGGATACAGTACTTTTTATAACTGAATATTTGTTGTGTCAAGCATGGCCCACCAATGGGCCACACCGTTTCTTCCCGATCGTCTTTTTCTACAGTTTTTTAATTGAAAGTCAAGAGATGCGCAGGGCGTTGCGCAGGGAACTGTTTATACTCTGTTCCACTCACTCCCGTGTTACACTCAAGCAAGGTCAAAAACGAAAATTTAAATTTTCAACGACAAAATAAAATTTTAATAAATTTTGGTCAAAGTTGACGAAACTCAATTACATTTTGTCGTTAAAAATGAAAACTTCACGTAATTTAGCACGTTTTTGTTTCCATGAACGTTCCACAATTGATCCGAATGATTTGTACTTCGGATCGAATCGAATTATCGAATCATATTGACCAGTCTCAATAATTGGTCCATAGTAATAGGCCGGAAAATTTGACTAAAATCGTATATATCTCTTCGTTAAAATATGAGAATTGTTGCTCTCAGACTTAGAGTATGAATTGAAAATATACTATAAACTATAAAATTCTTCAATTTCACAACAAGACAAGTTATAATAGTAAAAATGGAATATTTTATTTATTCACGTAGAATTAGTGATTCGATCCGATTCGAACAAACTATTCGAATCAGATTCGAATTCTAAATGATTCGGTTTTACCCACCCCTACACGGTAACTTACAAAATTAGGACCTGAATTATCGAATCATGACTAGGGCCGGACAATTCGATTCGATGATTCGAATCGATTCGGAGCACGAATAATTCGAATCAATCGTGGATTGTTCATAGGAGCAAAAACTTTTTAACTGAACTAAGATTTTTATTTGGGATATTTTGGGTATATGTTGTTTACAAAGAATTAGTGATTCGATTCGAAAAAAAAATATTCGAATCAGATCCGAATACAAGTGATTCGGTTTTGCCCAGCACTAATTATGACTCGACAAAAATGAAATTGAAAATTTAACGAACTTTTCCTTTCTCCCGTTTTGTTCAATATAAACATATCTGTTTGTTTTGTTATGCAAATGTAATTCAAGGAACCGTAAACTTTGCTCTTAAATATTTTTGTGTTCTATTTTCATGAAGTCTCTTGCGATGGAAAACATTTAATATTTTACGAGATTGTCTTAAAAAATGTAAATACATGTTTTTCATTTCAGACACAATTTTGTAAAAAATCAGTCTTTTCAAAAAGTGTTTTGGTTTTTGAATTGAGGAGAGATAAAATTGAATTCGCCTATATATTGTATATGATGACCTTCGAATCTGAATTCAATCGAATTCAAGTTTTTAATTTATACATTTTTTGTGAAAAAGCACGGCATCAAAATAAAAAATAATTCTTTAGTGAAAAGAACGGCTGACGGATCGATACTCGTTGGTTACAGACCTCCTGTGTGTTGCTTTTTTATGATGAAGTCTTCGGAATATACCGAAACTATCAAAATAGACTCATTGTTTGTGAAAAAAGAACTTTCCAGAAAAAAAATGTTTGTTTTGACAAAGTGGGATGCTGATTAATCGTGAATCTAAGTGCTCAACCGGTGATGTGCAAACGATGTTTTTATTTTTGCAAAAATAAAACATCGTTTGCACATCACCGGTTGAGCAATTAGATTCACTATGAATTTCCCTGGTGGCAATCATTCAATGCTGATTGATCATTGGTTTATGGTTTGTTGATATTTCATTAAAATCAGTCTGTAAATAATTATTCTAAAATAAGCAACCAAGGAATGGATACAGGATTTAATAGCCACCCAAGGTAGTTAGCACCCTATGCACTTTAATAAAGCGGTTAAGCTTCGTCAGGAATGTTTCCTGCTCCCATTACAGTTGCTGGTACTGCATTTTGTAGTATCCTTAGCAGCGAGATCCATCAGTGACCCATGCTTGACAAGCCTCATATTGAATTTAATCGCTTCTAACCAAAGGAAAAATATATAAAAATTTACCAAGGAGGTGGTACAGGATTTAAAAGGCCACCCAGGGTGGTTAGTACCCTATGCACTTTAATAAAGCGGTTAAGCTTCGTCAGGAATGTTTCCTGCTCCGATTACAGTTGCTGGTACTGCATTTTGTAGTATCGTTAGCAGCGCGATTCATCAGTGATCCATGCTTGACAAGCCTCATATTGAATTTAATCATTTCTACCTAATAGAAAAATATATAAAAATAGAGCAGGGAAGTGGTACAGGATTTAACCGCCGCCCAGGGCAAAACCGGATCATTTTAAATTCGGATCTGATTCGAATATTTTTTCGAATCGGATCGAATCGGTAATTCCAATAAAATGTCAAATATCCTATTTTTACTATCACTATTATTGTCTCTATTGTGTTATTTAAAAAATTTACAGTTTTGAATCACAAATATCAGCATAAACAGACTTAAGAGCGGTGTATTTTTAATTATGCTGCAGTCTAAAAGCGAAATTTTTTATTTTAACGACAAAATGCAATCGGTTGCATTTTGTCGTTGAAAATGAAAACTCCACTCCATTTAGCAAATTTTCCTCTATGGTAGATTCACGATTGATTCGAATAATCTGTGCTTCGAATCGATTCGAATCATCGAATCCAATTGCCCAGCCTTACAGCCAGGGTTATTATCACCCTATGCACTTTAATATAGCGGTTCAGCTTTGTCGGGAATGTTTTCTGCTTCGATTACAGTTGCTGGTACTACATTTGTCGTATCCTTAGCGGCGCGATTCATTTGTGACGAACCACATTTTGAATTTAAGCACTTCTAACTGAGGGAAAAATATATAAAAATCGATTAAAGATGTAGTGGTTAATGGTTTTACAATAACCCAGGGCAAGTATTCCTTTATAGGGCTGAATAAATCGTTTACTTTTGAATTAGAATCTGTTTCGAATAATTTTTTCGAATCGGATCGAATCGCTGACGCCATAAAAAACACAAATATGTCATTTTTCTACTACTATTATTGTTTCCTCCTTGATAATTAGGAATTTTAAAGTTACAAATTACAAATATTGGCTTAAACAGACTTAAGAGCGCCGCATTTTTAATTACACTGCGGTCCAAGAGCGAAAATTTTTATTTTAACGACAAAATACAATCGATTTTGGTCAAATTTGACCAAAATCGATTGTATTTTGTTGTTAAAAATGAAAAATTCCACTTCATTTGGCGAGTTTTTGTTTCTACGGTTGATTCACGATTGATTCGAATAATCTCTGCTTCGAATCGATTCGAATCATCGAATCTTTTCCGATCAGAATACAATTGCTGTTACTACATATTTTATTAGAAACCTTTTTGCTAACAAGTGGCTGTTCGCCGGTTATATTTAGGAGCTTCTTTCTGTCTTGCTCGATGCAAATTTCAATGAACATTAACATCGCCTTCTTTTCTCCTGTTGTAAGTACCTGTGTTTGTTTGGTTTCGCAATCGTGATAAAGAACTGAAAATTTCGTGCTAAAGTGATTTCATGGTGCTTTTGTGGCCTCATTTTCAAACTTCCAAATTGAAAGCGATGTGGGTGACTGGTAGTTGCATTTTTGACCCCACGCAATCAGAAAAGTGTTCTTTATTTTCTATTTCGATGCCGTATGGAAACTTAGAGCTGGACGAAACCGAATCATTTGGAATTGGAATCCGATTCGAAAAAATTTTTCGAATCGAATCGAATCACGAATTCTTTGTAAATAACAAATATCCCATTTTTACTATTATAACTTGTCCCTATTGTGAAAATGAAGAAATTTATAGTTTGTAGTGTATTTTCTATTCGCACTATGAGCAACAATTTTCATATTTTAACGACGAAATATAATCGATAAATCGATTGCATTTTGTCGTTAAAAATGGAAATCCTAGTTCACTAACGAGTCTTCGTTCCTATGAACGATTCAAGATTGATTTGAATTAATCATGCTTCAAATCGATTCGAATCACCGAATCGAATTGCCCAGACCCAGACCTAATGTACCACAGCGTTAAGGTGCGGGTCATCTGTGATTGGAAGATGAGGAGAAATTGTTTTGTCCACAATCGTAATAAGGGACTGGAAATGCTGTGTTGAAATGATTTTATGGTACTTTGCCTCCTCAATTTCGAAACCAGACACTCTTAAATTGAGAGCTGGTAGGCGGTTGGCTGCCTTTTTCACCCCACGAAATCAGAAATGTGTTCATTATTCTTAAATTAGATGTATTATGGGCGACTCATCGACCACGGCCCATCCCAATCAGACATTATTTTTTATCGAGGATGAACCACAGACGACCCGCCCCCGTTGACGACTCCGGTTCGTTGATTCATGTCTAACCGAAACAGTCATATCTTTTAAACAACTCTAGCCCTATTCGTCTATAAGTGGCCGTTAATAAAGGGCCTTGGCCAGGGTAATCCACTCCAAAATGTGGCTATGAAAATAATGGATCGACCGCGGCCCCATCCGATAGGAAATCATATTTTGTCATGTATGACCCACAGATGGCGCGCGCCTAATAGGCGCGTTCCATCAGTGGCCCATACTTGACTAAGGCGTAGTGGGAATTTTTATAACCAGGGCGGGAGTCGGTTAATCTATGGCCGTGTCTGCAAAAATTGTTGATATTCCTGATATTGAATAAAAAACACATGGTCACAGAAAAAGGGATATTACTTTTTTTAGGTGGTTTAACGTTCGACTTTTTGAACTTGGTTTTAAATTGAAGAAAGGAGAAATTTTTTTTGTGACAAGGACGGAATATTATGCGCTAAAGTGATTTTACGGCACTTTTCTCGCCATAATTTCGCAACAAGAAACTTTGAATTGAGAGCTAGTTAGCGGTTTGTTGAATTTTTGACCCCACAGAAATAATCTCAATACCAGCGTATCATGGGTCACTAAAGGGTCTTGGCGCTGAGACGCAAACTATCAACGACCCATGAGTAAAGAAATATGTTTTGAAATTTTCGAGATACGGATTGAAAGTAATTTTAACAAGTTGGTTTAACCTTTGACTCCAGCGTTTTTGTTTTAGATTGGAACATTAGGAGAATTGGATTTCAAATTGGGTGCAATGTTAATAATAATATTGGAAATAGAGTGCGTTTCTCGACTTGGTCATTTTCGAATAAAAATATTTGATTCGTCTCACATGCAGGATTCAAGAAAAAATTAGTTGGTTATCACCTTCTTTTTCTTACTTTGATTGTGGTAGTTTGTGGTAAATTCGTGGTAACTTTGTCCGATTTCGAATCTACTTTCTAATTTAAAGTAATGTTGGCGGAGGAATTTGGCGGTTATTTTGAATTCTTTACCGCTTTGAAAAAGTTGAGGATTCCAATTTTGTTAAGCTCGGGCCACCGATAGCTAGAAAATGTAGTACCAGAAACTGCACCCTAAGCAAAAATTATTTTAAAAACAGAACTGAAACGCTATAGTAATGTGAAATGAGTGGTATCTGCCGTTAGAGGCGTGTTTAGATCCTTAAAAGGGGGGGGGGGGGGGGGGGTTAAGTATTTTTGAGAATGATTACATGGCGGTATAATCGGCGCCGCAGACGTAAGTTTTTTTCAAAATGTGGATTTTCCTAACTACGTTAGTGTCAGCCCTGGGTTAGGATGAGACCATCTACGCTACGCTTCCTTTTTAGCCCCTACGACAAAGTAAGGGTTCCGCAGAAGTTCGCGCATTCAGGACTCAAATTTAAGAGAAACTTCATTCGAAATTTTCTAAATTCAACTAAATGCGTGATGTTTGGTTTTAAAATGAACCGGTGAAGAGAAAGTGATTGAACAACCTTTGACCCTTCAAAAATTGATTCAAAATTGAAAGATTAGGAGAAATGGTCAAGAAATTACGAAGTAATACAGAAAAAATGGGAATATGCTAAATACTTTTTGTGAAAGAGATATCGTTCTTTTTACTTGGAAAATCCCCATTTTCGAGGTCGAAAGGTCGATATTTCGTTAATAAAATTATTTTAGCAAACGCTATTTTTGGCAAATACGATTGTATTTTGTCGTTAAAGTACCACAATTTTAGCTTTCAGACATAAAGTGAGAATAGAAAATACATTTAATGTCTGTTTATACAAATGTTATTGATTCGTAGCTCTAAGTTTCTTGATTTTCATAATGGAGACAAGTTATAATAGTAAACGTGGGATATTTTGCATTTGAATGTAATTATTGATTTGATCCGTCCGAATCAAACGGAAAAAATATCCGAATGCGGTTTGTGCGCAGTCGGGTCTTAGATTTTTGCTCGATTAAAGTCGACACTACGGCTGGGCAGTTCGAGTTCGCACAAGTTATTCGAATCAATCGTGAATCGTTCATTGGAACAAAAACTTGCTAAATAAATTAGAATTTTATTTCAATGGCAACATACAATCGATTTTGGTCAAATTTGGTCAAATCGATTATATTTTGTCTTTAAAATATGAAAATTCTTGTTCTTAGACATAGAGTGCGAGTTGAAAATACACTATAAACTATATATTTCTAGATTTTTACAATGGAGACGAGTAATAATAGTAATAATGGGATATTTGCTACTTACACGCAATTAGTGATTCGATCCAATTCGAAAAAATTGTTCGAATCAGATTCGAATTCCAAATGATTCGGATTTACCCAGCTTTAGTAGACACCTCCGAAAAATGACAATAAAAGACATTAATCATAAATTTGCACCGGAAATATGTTAAAAACCACTATTTACCACAAAAATGCGATTCAAATACTAAATGATGTAATTTTGTCCATCCCAAGCCACGCGGCAAAGATGGACAAAAGCCATTTTCAATTCCTTTGTTTCCTCTTAATCGCCTCTTCCGGGACACAGGAAATACGTTGAAGCCTTTTAACGTACCTTCGGCATAAGGGGCTTGCCTACAGAGCAATGTGCGTTCTATCTTAAAAAATTGGGAAAAGTCTTCTGAAATATCTAAAACAAAACATATTTTTCGTAAAATTACTCTTCAAATTTATCACAAAAAAACCATTTACCCCCAAAATGTCATTCATCGAATCTACTGAATAAGTAATACATGTTTACATAGATTAGCACGCGATATCTCTCTACTTTCTCCGAATGGGAATGTTTTTGTTTTCAAAGTAAGCTCAATCAAGGCGGCCCGTCAATGACCCAAGCTTGTCCGAATAATTTTACTGGGAGTCTAAGACCCAAACATAATATTTACATAACTAAGTCAAAGCGTGACTTTAGTGTACTTTTAAAAGGTAATATGGGGTCTGTTTTCATTGGTTTTCGAATCATTTGCACGGTACCACCGACCGGGGGAGGGGAGGGGGGGGGGCTTATACCAAATAACCGTTAAGCACGGACCTTTGCAGTGACAGTGTATCTTTTTAGCGTGACAGCTCGCTCGTTTGCAACATCCAGATTGGTAAAAAGAGTCAGCTAACAGTCACTCAAATGTCCAAATGCTTCTACAAGATTAAATGCCTGCTTCTGCACTCCCATAATAAAATGCCATGAGTGGTATCTGCCCTGGACGATGATAAAGCCAGCAACCACTTTTTGTCTCTTTTTATTTTTAAAATGGTTTTAATTATCAAAATTAAGTTGAAATTTACTTCATTATCTGATCCTGAGAGTGCGCCCGTAGCAGATACCAATTACTGCACCTTGATGTAGTGTTCAGTTCGCCACGTTCAAACCTTTGAATCGCAGCGGCGTATTTTTTTGTGTTTTGCAATTGGCGGGTAAAAACGAATAAGTGGTAGTGGTTTTGCCGTCGCCCAGAGCAGATACACCTTTTGTACTTTGCTATGGTGGTTCAGTTCTCTGACATTAAGCGTGACTTTGTTTAATGGGCTGTATGGGCCTTAGAGGTTATTATGTTTGGAATACTTTTCCCATTACGCATTATTTTTATTCTCATTTACTCTCATTTGAAAAAAGATGAAATATAAATGGGAAATGACGATAAAATGGACTATAAAAAAGAATAATTTACCCCCCCCCCCCTTTTTTTGTTAGGCATGAGTCCCTGATGGATCGCGCCGTTGAGGCTTAACAAAATTTAATTTTTGCCTTCGGCGCACATCATTCATTTTAGTCATTTTCACCCAGGGCTTTTAGTAATAAGAAAAACGTTCGGTCTCATCCAGGACAGTTTCATTTTTCGCGAGGGTAAAACCATCTTTCACTTCTTTGCTTTGTAAGCGAGACTTATTCAAACAAGTAACGTATTATTGTAGCAGATCCCTTATAATTACAAAAACTCAAAAAGTTTATTTTGGCGAGCATGGTAGCCCACGAGGTGACTGGGTCATCGAGTTCTATTTGGTAATATTGTGTAATGGTGCGGGCGTTTGTTGGTTTTAGAGTTGTGTTAGTTACTGTGACGTCAATCTTTGTGACAATAGGGTGAACTCGGCTGTGCAGGGCTTGTCGGTAATTCGAATCGATTGTGAATTGTTCATAGGAACAAAGCGTGCTGAATGGACTATAATTTTCATTTTTAACGACGAAATCCAATCGATTTTGGTCAAATTTGAAAATTGTTTCTCCAAGTGCGAATTGAAAATACACTATAATTTAAAAATTTTCTTTATTTTCTCAATGGGAACAAGTTATAATAGTAAAAATGGGATATTTGCTATTTGCAAAGACTTGATGATTCGATCCGATTCGAAAAATATCCGGATTAGATTCAAATTCCAAATAATTCGATTTTGCCCAGCCCCTCGTGTGTATATTGACGTGAAAATTGGAGAGGGGGGGGGGGGGGGGGGGGGGGGGGGGGGGGGGGGGGGGGGGGGGGGTGAGACATTTATTTCCGGCATGCAAAAAATACTTCATAGTGTGGCAAATGCGATTATAAACGAAATATGTTAGTTATACATTCACATCGTAACTGAGGGTGTATGGATAGTACTGGGCAAAACCGAATCATTTGGAATTCGAATCTGATTCGATTTTTTTTAATCGAATCGTTGATTTTATAAAAATAACAAATATCTCATTTTCACTATTACTTCAAAAGTCTCCATTATGATGATCAAGAAATATACAGTTACAAATTACAAATATTAACATAAACTGACTTAGAGGCAGTGTATTTTCATTTTAACGATACAACCGAATACAACGAATACAACCGATTTTTGTAAAATTTGACCAAAATCGATTGAATTCTGTCGATAAAATGAAAAAAATGCACTTCATTTAGCATGTTTTTGTTCCTATAAACGATTCACAATTGATTCGAATAATCTGTACTTCGAATCGATTCGAATCACTGAATCGAATTGCCCAGCCCTAATTATGGATCGTGACAAGACTATAATACATAAGCCGACTAGTCTTACCACGATTTGAATATTTTATAATCGCTAAAAGGAGTGCCTCCATTCAAATTTCTTCGGCTTTTCGTGTTTATTCCGAAAAAATAACCGAAAAACGCGCCGTTTTCTTTTAGAAATTTTCAATTCCCATTTGTTGTTTTTTGTTGTGGTTATGTATCATTTATTATGACGTCAATTGCGGTAACAATAGCAACACCAGAACTGAAAAGAAGACTTTTTAAGCTGAGTGGAACCGAACCATTGCACGCGAAGCAACGATGTATTGCATCTGCAAATTGTCTGAGCAAAAAAGATGCAAAAAATTGTTTTGTGCCGAAGGCGTGTGAAATAATTTTTGTTGATAATAACTCGTGGCCTTGCGGTGGTTACGTGTCGGGTGATCCTGGCAAAATTTGGTGACATTTGAACAAGATTTGCGCTGAAGGCGCGTAAATTAATTTTGTTGATAATAAGTCGTGGCCTTGTGGTGGTTACGTGTCGGGTGATCCTGGCAAAATTTGGTGACATTTGAACAAGATTTGCGCTGAAGGCGCGTAAATTAATTTTGTTGATAATAAGTCGTTGCCTTGTGGTGGTTACGTGTCGGGTGATCCTGGCAAAATTTGGTGACATTTGAACAAGATTTGCGCTGAAGGCGCGTAAATTAATTTTGTTGATAATAAGTCGTTGCCTTGTGGTGGTTAGGTGTCGGATGATCCCCTTATTAATTGTTGACATTTGAACAACTTTTGCCTCGAAGGAAACGCAGGAAATACGTTAGGACTATTCTAAAGCCCGTACCTACAGGGCTTGAAAATTGCGACATGCAGTGAATACGAATTCGCAATCAAATGGCTGAAGGTGACTTTTAAAAATACCCTTATTGATACAGAAAACTCATTTATACAAAGACTCAACACGACGTTTTGAGTTTAAAAAATGAACCTCAGAAGCAGAGTGTGAATAGTAGTATCTGCTCTGGGAAACAGTAAATCTCCTATCACTCATTAATAGTGTCAAAAATGTGTCAAAACATCAAAAGCCCCGCATGCAGAACTGAACCCGTACAATGAAGTGCAGTGGATGGTATCTGCTACGGGGCACTCACAGGTTCTGATAACACGTAAATCATTCCAGGAGTGAATTAAATTTGAATAATACAAATTTCTGATCCATTTTTTCAACGTAAATTGGATAATGAAAATTAGCTTGAAAAAAAAATTGTTACTGGAAAAGACAAACTCATAAGACCCCACGCAACCTTTCAAAACAACCATAAAGACACGCCTTGACTTAGTTATGTCAATATTGTGTTTATGTTTCTGACACACACTAAAAATTACTATACCAAGCATGGGCCACTGATAGACCGCGCCTAATAGGCGCGATCTATCAATGCACCATGCTTGATTGTGCTTAGTTTTATAATGATGCTCTCAATTGGAGAAAGTCGAAAGATATCGCGTGCTAATCTACTATAGACATATATTTCCTTATTCAATAGAGTTGATGAATGACATTTTTGTGGTAAACAGTATGTTTTGGTAAGTCCCAGAGTAAATTTTTGAGAAATATCTTTTTCATGCTTTTTTTAAGAAATTAACTCTGCCCATTGAGAAGTTGAGTTTTTCCATTTTTATTCCCAATGACAAAGAGCTACACTGTAACAAAAGTAGAGTAAATTTACTGGTCATTTGCAGTAATTGCATATTTCCTAAGTTAAAAATAAGCCATGCTGATGGCAATGGCGGTGCGTTCCATCAACATCCCATATTTGACCAAAACGTCAATTTTGAATTTTTTCAATTCCACCAAGTGAAATTACTGTCAAAGACCATTGAATTTTGACATTTTCTTGTTACAGTATACTATCCGAAGTATTCAATGTCGTGCCAGCAATTGATCTCTAAGCTGAAAACAAACCATATAGGACCGAAACACAATAGTAAAGTGCAATTAGTGGTATCTACCCAGGGTGTTGGCGGAACCATCTACCACTTCCATGTTTCCTTTTAATCGCCTCTAACAACGCGTAGGAAAGATGCAACCAGCGGTTCGATCCGCCTGTGCCTCGTGCTTGATAAAAGTCGAACTGGAAGAAGTTCTCTCACAGAAATCGCGTGCTAATCTAAAATAAGCAAGTCTCTTACAATAAATTAAATAAAGCTGCTGAACGTCATATTTCCGGTAAACTATGCGTTTCATGAAAAAGCCTTGATGAAAGATTTGCTATGAAATTACAAAAACTCGATAGAAGACGGACGATAATTTTTTCTCGATATGTACGTCGATACGTTACGTCGATATTGTATATTTATTTCAATACTACAAAATAAAATTACTCTCAAAAGTGGAACATTTTCTGCCGTTTTTGCCGAGTGTAGATTTCATTTTCTGAAAGAAAATATTCAAGTTTAAGATCAAGGTTAAGTGTTAATGCCCGCCACTCAACCCAGGGTGTAATAACTTGAGTAGGCTGAACCGAACAGAAAAGACCATATCTTTCCAGAAATTCTAACCCTGTCATTCTATAAGTGGCCACGGGCACAGGACCTTGATCAGAGTGATCCACTCCAAGATGTGGCTATAAAAAGCAATTATTAAAAGTTCCCTTTGTATACGCTGTGACTCGTATTTCGGTGTGCAACCTATTCAATTCGATTCGGTGGTTCGAATCGATTGAAGTACAAATTAGTCGAAGCAAATATGAATCATTTATAGGAACAAAACATGCTAAATGAAGTGCAATTTGCATTTTTAACGAAAAAATTCAATCGATTTTGGTCAAAATTGCCCAAAACCGGTTGTATTTCTGTCGTTAAAATGAAAATACATCGCTTTTAAGTCAGTTTATGCTAATATTTGTAATTCGTAACTGTATATTCCTAATCATCATAATGGCGACTATAATAGTAGTAGAAAATGGGATATTTGTTATTTTTTGAAATCAACGATTCCATCCGGTTCGAAAAAATTATTCGAATCAGATTGAATTCCAAATGATTCGGTTTTGCCCAGCCCTAGTGCAACCAAATTGAAATCGCGTGCTAATCCAATGTAAACAACTCCCACACAATGAACACAATTGATGATCCACATCGTTCGTTAATTTTGAATCACTGATGGTTCGCCCCGCAAAGGCGAGGTCCAACTGTGGCTCATGCTTGACAGTTTTCTGGTTGTTGAATGACATTTTTGCGGTGGATTTTGGTTAGTCGCCAATATAGTTTTTAGGAGAAAGTTTTTTCCTTGGACGAATTATGGGGGATACGGTTGAAATACATCCTTTCCTCGCTCAACCAGGATTTTTTATTAAGACCAGCGGTAAATTTACTATAAATTTCCAGTAATTCCTAATTTATTTTAAAAATTCAAAAACGCCTTATTGATAAGATAAATGCCAAGTATGGCCTGTTGATGGACGCACCTTGGCGGTGCGTTCCATCAACAGCCCATGATTGACCAAACAAGTTAATGTTTTTATTTCGATGCCATTAAATAAATTTACTGTGAAATAGAGGACATTTTACTGCACTTTTGTAGCAGTGCATGGCTTGGAAATGGAACACATATGGATATCTGAGGGTGTGATATCGTAAAACCTCAGCCCTTTTATGCATGATAGAAAAACAACGCCCGTTTCACTCTCCCCGTTAAGGAAGATATGAATCACATTCCAATTTCTTTACATAAGAGAGATCATTTTTTTTTCTAAAAAAAGACATGTTTCTGGGACGAAAATATTACAATAAGGGCAATTTGTACCTAATGTTTACGTCTCATGACTTTTTCTAGGGACGTCAAGAGAATTTATTAAAAAACCGCTAATTTTAAAGATTCAGCGCATCAATCGTCTGGAACTGTTTATTACCAGGAACCTTTTCAAATCTCAAATTTAGTGAGTTAGAAAATTTCGGAAATTTTATTTCCATCAAATATATATATATATATATAAGTCCCTGTGAAACACCTTAACCAGTCTTATAAAAAAGTACTCGAATTTTTCATCGGGATCACTTCCTGAATATTACAGGAAATCCTTAGATATCGCAAGTTTATACACAATTTATTTCGTGCTGACTCGTTTACAGAAGTCTCTTATAGCCCACTTTAAGCAAACTTATATATACAAGACAGTTCACCTAGGAAAAAGTAAAAGTTTCTGTCGCAATTTCACGTTGAGTGTATTTCTACCGAAATCGTTACCCCATGTAACCACAATTTAACAAAAGTACAGTAAATTCACTGGTCATTGGCAGTTATTGCATATTTCCAAAGTTAAAAAAAACTCAATGGTGATAAAATTTATGCCAATTATGGGCTGTTGATGGACCGCACCTTCGCGGTACGTACAATCAACACCCCATATTTGGCCAAAAAAGTCAATTTTGAATTTTTTTCCAAGCACCAGATAAAATTACTGTTAAAGACCAGTGATTTTGTTGCATTTTTGTTACAGTGCAGTTGCTTTCATGAGAGAACATTAGGAGGTTCAATGTGGGTTTTCCATGCTTCCTTTCTTTTTATAATTATTATTTTTTTATAATTATTCCATTACGTTTTGATTTGGAAATATTACGTCATACTCCCAATCAGAAATATTCTGCTTATCAACGGAGGTGGAAAACGTCCGATATTCAGAAGGGTCCGACTCACCGGCGAAAAAGGTAAATTGACAGTTGTATACTAACGAACATGCACACCGAAGGCGCGCAAGAAATTTTGGCGTTACTTTGCTGAAAAACATATTATGATATTTTTGGTCTTGAAAAGTTGAAAAAGAAAATTAGCGCTGGAGCCGCGCGATAAATTAACAATTTTTCGAAATTCAGCCATTTTTTGCTGTTTCAAAGGAAGTCGGGGGAGGAGGGCTTTTGCGTCAGTGCTGCTTATACATTCAATCTCAATTATGGGTGACTTTTCATGCTTGACTAAATTAATCTAAATTTTTTAAACATTTTGTAAATTAATAATTAGCCTTTGAGATCTCACAGCCACCTAATTTGTTCAATTCCTTTGAGCAAATAAACTACAAAAAGACCTCTACGTCATGTTGTTCTGCGTCATTTATGTTAAAATATTTTGCGTGCATTCATTTACAAAAGTATCAATACTGCTATTTAAGATAGTGTATGTGTTTTGCTGTTGCCATTTTCCCACATTTTGTACGTTCTGCGAATATTTTGTTTTTTCTCTTATCTTGCGAATGTGAGCCACAGACAGTCGGCATCAGCAAGAAAAATATTGACCGAGCATGTCTTATTAAGCGTGGGTCAATGATGGATCGCGCTGTCGAAGCGCGGTCCATCTTTGACTCATACTAAACAAAAATAAATTTCTGACGGGCCCAATTCGGATTTTTTTTTTAATCATGGTCCAACAACATCCCCAAACAATAGAAAAATAAAATTTTTTTTTCTGTCATAATCAATCACTTGGCATAGGACAACGGAACTATAGAATTAAACTTATAATTTGACTTTTTTATTCCATTTTAGTTAAGAGACTAAATATTTGCTTAGTAAGGTCCGGGAGTGAGTTGAGTTTGTTCAAATATAAACAAGATTCAGTGGGGATTTCTTTCTTGGCAATATTTGAACAATTAGTTGATATCTTATAGTGAACTATACCTTTCCCTCCTCCCTGTTCCATTAAAATCATGGATACACGAATGAGGTAATATCGCTTATCCATGCCCACCACTCAAGCCAGGGTGTAATAACTTGGGTAGGCTAAGACGAACAGGAAAAGATCATATTTTTCCAGCAATTGTAACCCTGTCCGTCTATAATTGGCCGTTGTTACAGGTTATATATATACCGCTGTTACTGTTGTAGTCATAGTCTAACTTATTCAGACAAGAACTTTAATCTCGTCTGAAGAAGTTTGACCATGTTCTAACGAAAGCTTAAAATAAACTTTATTTCTGTGGAATGAGAACATGATATTTCCGATACATCAAGCTGCAGATATGATTCTAAAGAAAACAAATATAAACACTTGGCACAGATGGACCGCGTCCTTGGCCGAGAATCAATCGGGTCATTTTAAAACAGACTCGTAGGAATTTGGATACTAGTAATGTGAAGGGTCGAAAGTATCATTAACAAACATTAGGATTGAATTTGCTGAATCACAGTGACGCATACTTGTTACTAAATTATGAAAATTGCGCAAACAAGATTTTATCAGCATTATTTTTTTATTGACATTCACTTCTCCCAAAGGGGACCAACCAACGGCCACTAAATAGCAAAGATCTACTAAAAGATGTAGTACCAACAACTAACTCTAAACGGAAAACATCCCAAACATAACTGAACCGACCCGGTAAAGTGCAGTGAGTGGTATCTGCCCCGGGCGATGATAAAACTATCTACCACTCCTCAGTTACTGATGGATCGCGCCGACGAGGCGCGGCTCGTGATTAACAAAATAAAATATAAAATATAAAATTTGTCGAACGCACTAAATAGTTGATCGACCCAGAATTCAAAGCCTCTTTTTCTCATTCTTTTTCTTAAACTCTTCATCGTATTAGAGATCAAATACTAAAGTGTTGGATTTGATCTGGACTCACAACATTATACCCTGATTTCCTGATTTATATTTGTTTCTGTATTTAAATGATAAATAGTCAGTACCAATGGTAAATTGTCAGTTCCCAGTGGCACGTGTGTGTGTGTTATAAAGGTTCCCAGTGTCACGTGTGTGTGTTATAAAGTGTTATAAAGCAAAACATTCAGATATATGTGATTTTTAATAATAGAGAAAAGGTCAATTCATCACCTTGTGAATAGGGCTGGACAATTCGATTCGGTGATTCGAAACGATTCGTAGTGGAGATTATTCGAATCAATTGTGAATCTGTCATAGGGACAAAAGCATGCTAAATGAAGTGCATCGCTTGTATTTTGACGTTAACGTGAAAATACATCGTTTTAAGTCAGTTTGTGCTGATATTTGTAATTTGGAACTGTATATTTCCTAATCATCATAAAGAAGACTATAAATAGTAACAGTAAAAGTGGGTTATTTGTTATTTTTATGAAATCAACGATTCGATCCGATTCGAAAAAATATTCGAATCAGATTCGAATTCTAGAGGATTCGGTTTTGCCCAGACCTACTTGTGAATTGGCTCAAAGAATTGTTTGGGACTAAAAAGTTGAAAAAAAATTTAACTCTGTGGTTTCGATTTGTAAAATTTTATGAATATACAAGAAATCAGTACAGTAGGTCATGGTACTATACAGTTATGAGAAAAAAAATAAAAAGCCTACTCAAAAATTTCAATATATCCTTTCACTTGCAAAGCGTGGGTCACTGATAGATCGCGTCTTTGACACGGTCTATCTGTGGCCCATGCTTGACAAAATAAAAATCTTGATAATAATATATATACTCTCTATATCTATACGTCCTTGACGCGGTCTATCTGTGGCCCATGCTTGACAAAATAAAATCCCTGCTAATACTATATATACTCTCTATATCTATACGTCTTTGACGCGGTCTATCTGTGGCCCATGCTTGACAAAATAAAATCTCTGCTAATACTATATATACTCTCTATATCTATACGTCTTTGACGCGGTCTATCTGTGGCCCATGCTTGACAAAATAAAATCCCTGCTAATACTATATATACTCTCTATATCTATACGTCTTTGACGCGGTCTATCTGTGGCCCATGCTTGACAAAATAAAATTCCTGCTTATACTATATTTACCCTTCATGTCTATACGTTTCTCTACACTAATCACGGGGATTTGTGTGGTTTTAATTTAATGAAAATAGACTGTGGGAAAAAGGTGGGCGAGAAGATAAAAAATATTGCTTTTATGTGTGAAAGTAGCGACTAAAGAGCATTTTTATTTTATTTGTCCAAAACCATTATGTTTTGGGTTCATGAATAATTTTAATTTGATATTTTTTATCCAAATGCTTCATTAAATGACAATGCTCTTTGATCTTACGCATTCAAGTTACGGAAAGTTCGAGAGAACCAAAAATACCATAAAATTTTTTATGAATTTCGCTCCAAGTAAAACCGGAAGAAGCTCCCAAGATGATTCAACTAATCGCCACTTGTTATTTATAACAGCATCTGCTCTCTTTAGAAGAAAAACATGCCATTGGAACTGAACCCAGAAAATAAAGTGCAGTGAGTAGAACTGGAAGCGTGGTGTTATGGTGCGTTTTTTAAAACTCTCAGATTCTTGACCTTAGGATTCCCCTAAAGTAAATCTCAAAGATTTTGTTTAATCTTTCTTCTAACTATAGAAAATGACAAAAAAAATTTTAATTTTGTTTTCGATACGAGAGTCATAAGATGGATTTGTACTAAACAAAATATGTTTTATAAGAAAAACTTTTAGTTGGGAAGTCTTCAAGATTATGTGGGCGGGATTTGTTGATAAATATTACTTATTCATGCCAAGTCGCAACTAAAAAGGATTTTTATTTGTTTGAAAATAGCATGTTTGGAGTTTTTGAATCATTTGAACTCTGGTTTTATTCAAATGCTTGACTACATCTCAATACATTTTCATCTTTTGCATTTGCATTTCGCATTAATATGAGTGAGAGCACTTTGATCTTTCGTATTCGAATCACTGCTAATTATGAGGAGTTGTAAGACACAATAGCAGAATATCTCATAAAAGCACCGAAGGATACGGACTTTCGAAATCCCCTAACGTGAATCGGGAGGAAATATGAAACAAATGGGCTGGAATTTTCATTTTTAACGACAAAATGCAATCGATTTTGGTCAAATTTGACCAAAATCGATTATATTTTGTAGTTAATGTGTGAAAAAAGGTATACATTTCACGAAATTCACAATGAAGACAAGTTGTAATAGTAAAAGGGGGATATATATTTTTACATCGAATTCGTGATTCGATCCAATTCGAAAAAATTATTCGAATCAAATTCGAATTCCAAATTATTCGGTTTTGCCCAGCCCTAACTGAAAGTGTAGGAAACTGCTAAACGCAGAAACAGGTAACTACATGCAATTTTTATTGCGACCCATCAGTGACTCAAATTTAACATATATGTGTTTTATTAAAGCAATCTTTTATCAGTAAAAGGAAATTTTTAAGTCTAGACGGGTGAAATATTTTTGAAAAGTTTTCTTTTATGTAATTGTCGCAACTACAAAAGATTTTAATTTATTTATCAAAAAATTGTATGGTATGAGTTAAGGAATTATTTTGACTTTTTAATGAAATGCTTGAATAATGCTCAAAGCACTCTGATCTTTCGCATTCGAATCCCCAGAAGGTATAAGAAGTTGTAAGACGCAGTAGCAGAATATCTCATAAAAGCACCGAAGGATACGGACTTCGGAAATCCCCTAACGTAAACCGGGGAGGATTATATTTAAGCTTACTGGAGAAAATGACAAAAATGTAATTTTGTTGCGTATGCGAGTCACAGATGGGCCGCGCCAAAAGACGGCGTGACCCATCAGTGACCCATATTTAACAAATAGTTCGGGTTAGAGTCCCGGCGAGTCCGGCTGCTTATCCATGCACACGACCCAACCCAGGGTGTAATAACTTGGGTAGGCTAAGCCGAAAAGGAAAAGATCATATTTTCCCAGCAATTGTAGCACTGGCCGTCTATAAGTGGCCGCTGTTACAGAGCCTTGGACAGGGTGATCCGCTTCACTCTAAGAAGTGGCTGTAAAAATGTATTTTATTATAAACACTCGTAATTGCCAAAAGATAATATCTTTTTCGCCAATTATGGGCTGTTGATGACACGCGACGACCCAGTTATGAGAAAATACTTCAAGATTGGCAGGAGTAGAATTTTTTATTAAATATTTCTCATTCATGCAAAGTCGTAACAAAAGAAGATTTCCATTTCCTTTCATTTCAAAATTTTAGTTGGAAAATGGGAAGTCTTCACGATTATGTGGGCGGGATATGTTGATGAATATTCCTTACTCATGCCAAGTCGAAACTAAAGAGGGTTTTCATTCATTTGTTTAAAAATAGTATTTTATGTTTATAAATAATTTGAGGTTAGTTTTCATTAAATGCTTGACTGAATCCCAATGCACTTTCATCTTTTACATTCAAGGAACTGCGAGTTATAAGGAACACGAGAAAACACGAGAACAAAAATTGATCGACAGATATAGCAACATGGTAATAGAAAGCGCGGTAAAATCGCAATTTTTTGCCAATAACTTATGTTCCGGTTCCAAAACACAAATATCAAAGCGACTCCTTTTTGTGAATTATTAGGTTTTAATGAAACGCGCCGCCCGAGGCATAAAAAATACTTTAAGATGAAATAGGATAGAATTTCCCTTTTATCCTGCGGGGAAGGAAAGCCAAGAAAACGGCTTAATCATATTGCGAACCAAGACCTCCGTCCAGATCGCACAGTTATTTTGAATATTTCTCATTTTTTCTGTGCATGGACCTGGTTGATGGAGGAAGCCGTTAGCAGTGCTTACGTGAACCACCGTACACTGGCGAGGCTTCCAACAGACCTCTCGTATATAATCATCTTCACTCAAGGGATTCGAACCTCAGTCATGACGATCAGAGATGCGTAGCTCGAAGTCTATTCCCAACGCCTTATTCCTTGAGCTAACCGGGCACTTCACGTTTATCAAGTAGTCACCAGAAAATGTCCTTTTATTGAGATTTTTTAAGATTGATGATTCATTTGATTTAAAATTTTTGTTCAATGCTTGGCTAAAATACAATACACTTTTGTCTCCCGTATCCGTGGTACTGCAAATTATGAGGAACTGCAAGACGTAGACATAGGAAATGATCTATAAATAACATATGGAAAGAGCGGTGTGTTTATTTGAGGAGCGCGGGATTTATAATTGCACTTCTTCCACTCGGATATCCGAGGAACTTGAAGCTTTAGAGAACTTCAAAACACAGAAGTGGAAAATGACACATGGATACCCATAATGCGCGATGACCTGTGGATAAACATGTTTGCCATCGCAGATTGAAAAACTCGGGTTCGAGTTCCGGCGAGCCCGGCTTGCTCATCCATGCACACCACTCAACCCAGAGTGTAATAACTTGGGTGGGCTAAGCCGAACAGAAAAGTATAATATCTTTCCAGCAATACTAACCCTGTCCGCCTATAAGTGCAGCTGGTTCAGGCACTTGGTCAGAGTGATCCACTTTAAGTAGTGGCTAAAAAATTGTCCATTGGTGACCCATACTCAACAACTCGCTATTTTTGGGCCGCAAAATCGGGTATTTTTAATTTTCTCTGTTGAATGAAATCGGGTCCGTAGATGCGATCTTCAT
>OZ023153.1:670972-700529 GCA_963675895.2 Styela plicata
CCGGATTAGGTAAATAAATCGAAAACAATAATTTTCTCATAACAATAGTATAGTTGTTTATATATATATATATATATATATATATATATATATATATATATATATTATATATATATATATATATATATATGTAACAAAAAAGGAAAATGACAGTTATTTGATAGTTATTTTTTATGTTCGC
Organism: Styela plicata; assembly: GCA_963675895.2. Classification (NCBI taxonomy): domain Eukaryota; kingdom Metazoa; phylum Chordata; class Ascidiacea; order Stolidobranchia; family Styelidae; genus Styela; species Styela plicata. The sequence goes on from OZ023153.1 coordinate 671,154, forward strand.
CCCAAGCGAGGCAAAGGCAACCAGCTAACGTTTACGAAACTAATGAGCGGACGTGTACAGTTGAACAGTACCGATCGAGTATGCAGTGCCATCAACTCTGTGTAGGGAACATTTAAGAGCGGTCTGCACCTCTAGGATAGAGTGCAGTGTGAGGTATCTGCCCCATGATAATGATGATAAGCTATCTACCGACCCAGGTTGTAATAATTTGGGTAGTCAAAGCCGAACAGATAAGATCATATCTTTTCAACAACTCTGACCTTGTCCGTCTATAAGTGGCCCTGTAACAGGACCTCGGGCAGGGTGACCCACTCCAAGAAGTGGCTATAAAAAGGGATTTCTTTGTTTTTTTTAGTCGCCACTTGCAACGTGCAGGATATATGTTGGGTCAATCTCAAGCCCGCACTTACAGGGCTACGGGCTGCGTTTACTTGATGATATTAAAAAAAAAACTATAAAATCGAATTTCATGGCCAGTTATAGGCTGTTGATAGAACCTCATTGCCAAGGTACGGTATTTCAACAGTACACACTCTATCAAAATCTACTGAACAAGTCTGTTTCAAATTTTAGAAATATACAATTATCACAAATATATGGTTAATTTACTGCGATTTTGTGACAGTGCAGCAAGGACATTGTTAACATATAAGTTGCCTTTAGCTTTGCCACAGTGTTTAAATTTTTATTTGGGTCATCGAATAAAAGGGCATATTTGTATTGTAAAAGCAATGTATTTTCATTTTGACGACAAAATACAACCGATTTTGGCCAAAGTTGACTAAAACCGATTGCATTTTGTCGTTAAAAAAGGAAAAACGCTCTTTATTTAGCATGCTTTTGATGCCATGACCGATTCACAACTGATTCGAATAATCTGTACTTCGAATCGATACGAAATGTCCAACCCACCTTGACTCCCGTCTTTGCCTCTGATCGCTTCTGAAATTTCTCACAGATGAAATCATTTGTTGCCTGGTGATTTTCCTGGTCACCGTATTCAAAAATATGTCTCTTGCTCGGAACATTAAATTTCCGGAATTTTGAATGAACGCATCCATTCATGCTTGTATTGATAATTTACAAAATCTTTATTTTTTTTTAATTTGAAATAAAGAATACATTCATTATATGAAACGTTATTGCTTGATCCCGGAGCAAAAACACGGCCCATCATTGGCTCATGCTTGATAAAAAAAATTCCTACGGAGGGTAAAAAAAAATAAAAGGCAAAATATTGCGCTATTTGAATTCAAACTTATTTAACCTCAACATGCAGAACAAGATACGATTGACATTTCCCACTTTCACGCCAAATCCTCGGAACATTCTTTCAAAAGTCCCACTGTAAATTATAAACAAATTACGTCATCTGTCACTTTGAAAAATGCCGTAAAATCGAAATTTTTTAAAGTCACTTTACTTGAATATTGGAACAAGACAATCAAATTTACTTTGCCGGGCAATTGGGGTTGTGAAATTTACAATTACTGCAAATAGCAACGAAATTTAACTGAAACATTTTGAAAGAAAAAAAATGCGCGATGAAGGAAGGTGTGGTTGTGATTAATCGTGTCGCCTACTACAGTAGGACTGGGCAATTCGATTCGGTGATTCGAATCGATTCGAAGTACAGATTATTCGAATCAATCGTGAATCGGTGATAGGAACAAAAACTTGCCAAGGAATTTCTCATTTTAACGACAAAATGCAATCGATTTTGGTCAAATTTGACCAAAATCGATTGTATTTTGTGATTAAAATGAGGAATTTTGTCTCTAGACTGGAGCGTAATTAAATATACATCGTTTTCGAGTCTGTCTATGTTAAAATTGGTATTTTTAGCTGTAGATTACATAATTATCATATTGGACACAATAATAGTAATAGTAAAAAGTAGGATCAGCGATTCGATGCGATTTTAAAAAATTATCCAAATCGGGTTCGAATTTCAAATGATTCGGTTTTGCCCAGCTCTATACTCTGGGAAAATTTTATCCATTTATATTCGGAGATATCAGACTACAAACAAGTGGATGGGACCAAATTTTGCAACTTTACGCTTCGATCTCCACTGCTTTGCGAGAATCGTGAAATATCTCATAGATTGTGTCATTTGCCATGTTGTTTTTATTTTACGAATTCTTAGTGAGAATATTTTCCCGTAATTGATACACCTACTGGTCGGAATATTAAATTTCCGGAATTTTCAATCAACACTTCCGTTCAAACGTGTATTGAGAATTTACCAGTGTTGGCAATTCTAAGCAAAAGTACCGAGTTTACTTAGTTTATTTTCAAAGTACTTTTACCTGGTTTCACTGATATCTGATTTATCTACTTTTATTTTTACGAAGTTTTTCATTTTAAGTTTTACAGCGTAAATTACTGAGTGAAATTAGGTAAATTTACCCCATTTTCAACTAAGTACGTAGTTCACAAAGCTATGTACCTGGTTCCTAACTGGGTAAATTATATTTTCGACAGAAAAAACCTTCAAAATAGACTATATGAAAATTTCCACATATTAAACGCAGCAAAAAAGCGATTACCTAAGTTAACCTATTTTAATCATTCCGGAATTTTGAATAAATGCCTCCATTCATGGGCGTATTGATAATTTACTCAACCTGTATTTTTTTTTACTTTGATATAAAGAATACATTCATTATATGAAACAATATTGTTTGATCGTGGAGCAAAAAGCACGGCCCATCATTGGCTCATGCTTGATAAAAAAAATTCCTACTGGGGGTAAAAAAAAATAAAAGGCAAAATATTGCGCTATTTTAATTCAAACTTATATTTAACCTCAGCATGCAGAATACGATACGATCGACATTTCCCACTTTCACGCCAAATACTTGAAATATTCTTTCAAAAGTCCCGTATGAATTGTAAACAAATTACGTTGTTTGACACTTTAACTCCAAATTCCGGAATTTTCGGTCAACAGCTCCAATTAATGCGTTTATTGAGAATCAGCATTTTTTGTAACATAAATTAAAGAATTCATTGATATAATGGAATATTAAATATTTAATCTTGAATAATATATAATATATATAATATAATATTAATATAATATATATATATATATTATATTATATTATATTTAATCTTAAACAATCTCGCGTCAATAAAAAAAATAGCAGGTTAAAATCTTCAAATTCAAACCAATTCAACCTCAGCAGACGGAATACGATACGATTGATATTTTTCACGTTCACGCTTAATTCTCGAAATATCTTAGAAAAACCGACTTCTCGACCTTTGTTCTGTGATTGCCGGATTCCGTAAAGATTACGTCATTTATGCGGTTTACATATTCCGGGTCTTAGCGGTCAAAAAAGTCTCAATAAATATTCTTACTGTTCGGAATATTAAATGTCCGAAGTTTATAATTAATGACTGGATCAAGAGACAATTCCATTATTGATTTTAAAGTCTCAGAAACCATGCCACCCTTCACCCTATTTATGTTGCATTTGCTATTTGGCTTTAAAACTCGCGTTAATAAAATCTGTCAGGGATGGGGGTTCTTTAGTTCCTTTTCCTGCATTTCATGTAGCTCTCTGGTGGCTTCAGGAAACTTTTCAAGTACGAATTGTCTCCTGCAGCCTTGCTCTGAGCGAATTTTGATAAAAATCGATAAATAATTTTTTATATTGTTATTCTATTATTGATTGATTTTATCATGTTAAATGTATCCTTTGTTTATGTAAGATCGTTGATAACTTGTAGCCTACTATTATTTTTGTTCTTATATGGACCTGAGAGTAGGGCTGGGCAATTCGATTCGGTGATTCGAATCGATTCGAAACACACTTTATTCGAATCAGTCGTGAATTGTTCATAGGAATAAAAACTTACTAAATGAACCGGAATTTTCATTTTAAGTTGGACTAAAATCGATTATATTCTGCCGTTAAAATACGAAAATTGTTGCTCTTAAACATGGAGTGTGAATTGAAAATACATTATAAACTATAAATTTCATTATTTTAACAACGGAGACGTTGTAATAAAAATGGGATATTTGTTAAACATGGAATTAATGATTCTATACAATTCGAAAAAAATGTTGAAATCAGATTCGAATTCCAAATGATTCGGTTTTGCCCAGCCCTCGTTATTTTTTACGTGTTATATTTTATAAAAAGCCGGAAGCTCTGTCCTCAGACCTAATTTAACTCCATAAGGGTGGTACCCTATGGTACATAGATGCCACGACTAACACTTCTCATCGTCACGCTAAATTCCCGGTTAATCCTCAAAAGACTCCATTTATATTTATGAACAACTTTGCATTAAAAACTTTTCTAAAAGTCAATTCAAAACGTCAGTTAATACCCGTTGTCGATATTTAGGACTTGGACTCGAAAAATTTCCTTTCCGCTTCCGTCACCTTTGCTCTGTTGTCGCTAAATACCATATAGATTATGTCATCTGTTGCTGTTTTTACATTCCGAGTCTTATCGGTCATCAAGTATCGCAATTAATACATCTACTGTTCGGAATCGCTGTATTAAATTTCTGGAATTTTCAACAAATACTTTTATTGAGAATTTACTTGATATGTATTTTAACACAGAATAAAGGAATCTTTCATAGTAATAAAAATTACATTTGAGATTTCAAACTCGAATAACTTCTTTTTTTTTTCTTTTTTTTGCCAAATATTTGGGCAGGGTGTCGAGTTATCTGCCAAGGCTTGAACCTAACGAGGAGGCTATTCCCAACAGCGCTTTGCATTTCCTTCTCAATACCATATTATTATTTTATATATTGTGGGCGCGATGGCCTAGTGGTGAAACATGTTGGCATCGCAGGCTGAAGATTTCGGGTTCGAGTCTTGGCGAGTCCGCCTCGCTTATCCATGCCCACCACTTTATCCAGGGTCCAATAGCTTGGGTAGGCTATGCCATACGGGAAAAGATCATATCTTTCCAGCAATTGTAACCCTGCCCGTCTGTTATAGGGCCTTGGACAGGGTGATCCACTCTAAGTGGCAATAAAAAAAGTATTTATCGAACCAGAAAAGTCCTCAAAATCTGGCGCGTAAAATTACGTAGCGCAACTGGTGGTCTGAAATCGGCAATGCCGACCCCAAGACTATTAGATTTCATCTTCTGATACACAGCACGTTTGTAATCTAATGATCCATACATCCGACTATCTGTGGTCGCTCATAGAATTTGCGAACCCGACCACCGTGCACAAGTTCAGAGTGCAGTTGCCGGTACCACATCTTTTAGTATATCTTTGCTATTGAGTGGCTGTTGGTTGGTTTTCATTGGGATCTACTTCCGGCCTTGCTTAGAGTGAATTTCAATAAAAAAGTATGCCACGACCGAAATCGTTTTTGTACTAATAGCTAAGCATTGTGGAGTTTTTATTAAAACTTATTCTGTGTTTGCTTGATTCTAAAAATGCGTCGTTTGTATAAAATTCAATGTATTTATATTTGTGCGATTCGTTGATATCTTGCAATGAACTACCCTCCTCCCTCTTTCCTTAAAATCCTGGATCCGTGTGTGAGAGAATTCACAAGGATACCCGAATGAGATAATATCAGGCATATATACAAAAATATCATGTTCTCATTCCACAGAAATGTAAGTTTATTGTGAGTTTTCGTTAGAACATAGTCTAACTTCTTCAAACAAGATTAAAGAGAATCTCTTAATCTTGTCTGAAGAAGTTAGACTATGTTTTAACGAAAGTTTACAATAAACTTATATTTCTGTGGAATGATAACATGATATTTTTGTATATATATATATATATTTGGGGTAAAAAATAGAAAAAATGTAGAATATTCTATAGCGCACCAGAGGCTCGCTAATCATTTTGTCTGTTTCAAAGATTTTTGTACATAAGTTTTTAATAAGTGAAATGACTGCACTAATGTTGGTAATTCTAGGCAAAAGTATATAGTTTACCTAGTATACCTAGTTTACCGATCTTTTTTCAAAATACCTTTATCTAGTTTTACTGATATCTGAGTTATCTACTTTAAATTTTTAGCGAGTTTCCTATTTTAAGTGTTGCCTAGTAAATTTGATGCCCCGTACATCCGTCTATATTGACGCTGTATACATACGGCTGACAATTCGATTCGGTGATTCGAATCGATTCGAAGTACAGATTGTTCGAATCAATTGTGAATCAGTCATAGGAACAAAAGCATGCTGAATGCTTCCTTTTTTAACGACAAAATGCAATCGATTTTGGTCAAATTTGAACAAAATCGATTGTATTTTGTCGTTAAAATGTAAATACATCTAAATCTTTTACATTTATACATTTTAACTTTTAGCGAGTTACCTATTTTAAGTTTTACATAGTAAATTACTGGGTAAAATGAGGTAATTTTACCTAATTTTTAAGAATGAACCTAGTTCAAACAACTACTTACCTAGTAAAACTAGGAAAATTATATTTTCGTTATAATGAGGTCTTCAAAATAGATTATTCAAATATTTTAAAGTTAAAAGGTATTAAATGCAGCCGGACAACGATTGTATAGTTTTCCTAGTTTTAATCGAGGCACTAGTTTAGTTTTGTAAAGGGAACTAGATTACCTAGTGCTACTTTAGCTAGTTTTGAAATAATTTTCTTTTTATTTTACTCAGTTTAAGAAAAAACTAGGTCGTGATTAGACAGCACCTCTCCACCAACCCAGTTCCGTCACGTTCACATTGCATAAACCACAATGAACTCATTCCTTAGTAATATTAGATATTTTCTTACGATACATGAGATGCATGAAATTTAATGCCCCGTACATCCGTCTATATGTGTATGTTGACGCATTATACCTAAGACTGGGCAATTCGATTCGGTGATTCGAATCGATTCGAAATACAGATTATTCGAATCAATTCTGAATTGGTCATAGGAACAAAAGCATGCTAAACGCTTCCATTTTTAACGACAAAATGCAATCGATTTTGGTCAAATTTGAACAAAATCGATTGTATTTTGTCGTTAAAATGTAAATACATCTAAATCTTTTACATTTATACATTTTAACTTTTAGCGAGTTACCTATTTTAAGCTTTATCTGGTAAATTACTAGGTAAAATGAGGTAATTTTACCTAATTTTTAAGAATGAACCTAGTTCAAACAACTAGTCACCTAGTAAAACTAGGAATATTATATTTTCGTTATAACGAGGTCATTCAAACATTCAGAATAGACTATTCAAAAATTTTAAAGTTTAAATGTATTAAATGCAGCCACACAACGAATATCTAGTTTGCCTAGTTTTAATTGAGGCATTAGTCTTGTTTTCTAAAATGGACTAGATTACCTAGCAATACCTTGCCTAGCTTTGGGATAATTTTATTTTCATTTTACTCAGTTTAAGAAAAAACTAGGTTGCCGTCATTAGACAGAACCTCTCCACCAACCCAATTCCGTCACGTTCACATTGCATAAACCACAATGAACTCATTCCTTAGTGATATTACATATTTTCTTAAGATACATGAGATGCGTGAAATTCAATGCCCCGAACATCCGTCTATATGTGTATGTTGACGCATTATACCTAACGCTGGGCAATTCGATTCGGTGATTCAAATCGATTCGAAATACAGATTATTCGAATCAATTGTGAATTGTGAACAAAAGCATGCTGAATGCTTCCTTTTTTAACGACAAAATGCAATCGATTTTGGTCAAATTCCTCAGGAATATAAGATTTTTTCTTAAGATACATGAGATGCACGAAATTTGATGCCCCGTACATCCGTATATATGTGTATGTTGACGCATGATACCTAACGCTGGGCAATTCGATTCGGTGATTGGAATCGATTCGAAATGCAGATTATTCGAATCAATTGAGGTGAGGCGCGATGGCCTAGTGGTTAAACATGTCGGCATCGCAGGTTGAAGATCTCGGGTTCGAGCCCCGGCGAGTCCTGCTCGCTCATCCATGCTCACCACTCAACCCAGGGTGTAATAACTTGGGTAGGCTTAGCCGAACTGGAAAGATGACATCTTTCCAGTAATTGTAACCCTGTCCGTCTGTAAGTGGCGGCTGTTACAGGGCCTTGGACAGGGTGATCCACTCTAAGAAGTGGCTATAAAAAAAAATTGTGGATTGTGAACCAAAGCATGCTAAATGCTTCCATTTTTATAGACAAATTTGACCAAAATCGATTGTCTTTCATCGTTAAAAACGAAAATTTAGTTCATTCCTGTGAACGACTCCCAATTGATTCGAATAAATTGTGCTTCGAATCGATTCGAATCACCGAATTGAACTGCCCAGCCCTAGTCGCAATCCAAACGCCAAAAAGTAATATTTGTTCATAAATTCTGCATGATGTCGAAAGAGAGAAATGAAAGAAATGTGAAAATATGTGCTTTTGGCCCAACACAATTTAATTTTTAGTATGAACATAAGAATAACGTTTCAGACAACGCGAGTCTTGTATTGTATATAATAGTGGTTGAATAGGGATAGCTTTGTCAAATATGTGATCGAGTTTTTGTTGTATACCTAATTTGAGCAAAAACCTGGTTGTCATCGTAGAATGCGGCATTTTTTTTCCGAAATTCCTTTTCTAATCTGACTCTGGGTTCGAGGTCCTAATTAATTGTCAGTATATTTCAATTGGGATACATATCCCGCTAAGTTTCAAGAGGGCGCAGTCCTTCAAACGTAAATATTTTCAGCTGGTAGGCTCGAAGGTTGATTCTGGCTCGGTAGAAATTTTTGAAAACATCAGATTATGATTGCGCGCTGACGAAAGACATGTGTGCCCACTCCTGACATAAAGCTAGGAATGTTCAACGTTACGCATGGTCAATCTATGGATTTTGCAGAAAAAAAAACAAAAATAGAAAAAACTCGATAGAAAAATGGGAAGAGTTCACGTGTCGCTGTTACCAATTACAGTATTTTGTGTCAATACCATATTTTGGCAAATATTTCATTTCTTTGTTGCGACATCTTGCAAAACAACGAACAAATATTATGGTTTGGTTTCGTATTACGTTGTGGATGGCCCCGTGTCCCGGATGTGATATTTTCGTTTTTCAAAATATATAAGCATATTTGGAGGATGCAAAAACTAAAAAAATTGAATACAGACATTTACAATACAAGTCATTGTTCTTTTACTGGAAAACATCATAAGAGCATTGTAACAGTGCAGTGAGTGCTATCTGCCCCGAACCTACCATTTCATAAGAAGTGATGTCAGTGACACATAAGCGATCCATCAGTGACCCAAGCTTGACGAAACACATTTTGTAAATAATTTTCTGACTGAGGTATAATTAGGGCTGGGCAAAACCGAATCATTGGGGATTTGAATCTGATTCGAATAATTTTTTAGAATCTGATGGAATCTTTGGTTTCATAAAAATAACAAATATCCCATTTTTATTATTACTATTATAGTCTGCATTATGTTGATTAGGAAATATACAGTTACAAATTACAAATATTAGCATAAACTGACTTAAGAGAGCCAGCCCTAATTTTAAGGAATGAGGTATTTTTTTCGGAATTCACTTTTCAATCTGGCTCGGGGTTCGTGGATTTAATTATTAAATTCTTTCAAAGATAGTTCGTAAGTTTTGAGGAGGTGCAATAACTCTGGTAGGCTAAGCCGAACGGGAAAGATGATATCTTCCCAAAAACTCCGACACTGTCCGTCTATACGTGGCCGCTAGTACAGGGCCACTCAAGAAGTGGCTCTAAAAAAGTTGGGGGACAACCCTTCAAACGTATATATTTTTAGCTCGTAGGTTCTAAGATTGATTTTGAGCTCTGTAGAAATTCTTGAAAACGTAAAATTAACGTACTTACGTAACGCATGCGTGTCCAATGCAAACATAAATGTGCTAGGAATGTTAAACATGGAACATGCTTAATTTATTGATTGCGCCGAAAAAAGTAAAAAAAAGCTCTGTATAAAAAAAGGAAAAAATTGCACGTGTTGCTGTTAACAATTACAATATTTTGGGTCAATATCATATTTTCGCAATTCTTTCATTTGTATGTTTCGACATCTTGCAAATTGACGGGCAAATATTATGGTTCGGTTTTGTATTACGTTAGGAAGGATACGTGCGGTATTGTCGTTTTTCAAAGTCTCTGTCCAAAGTTGGAGGACGCGAAATCGATAAACAAGTTATTTACAGGTAGGCAATGAGCTAGGCAAATATTCGATTTGTAATTCGCGAATCATAAATTATTCGATCTTTCCGACGCTTCGAAATCAACAGAATCAAAAATATGCATTTTTAAGAAATAGTTTTAAATTTTGATGTTTTGAACAATTTTTTAGGATTTTTAGGAACATGTTTTTGTTTTCCTACTTCAATGCTTCTGATTTGATTCGTTGAAATGGTTCGAAAATTATCGATTCTGTTTCAACAGATATTCATTCGATTTTGGCCGCCCTTGAAATGTTTTGCAATTAATTATTCCTTGAGCGTCAAACATCCTAAACACTCTTGAACAGATAAAGTGCAGTGAGTGCAATTTGCCCCGGCCACACCAATTTTTAAGAAGTGATACTAACGATTATACAGAATTATATTATAGAATTGTTTTTCGTTAATAATATTCTTTTTTTTATTAAACTTCATTACGAGCAAGGCCGGGAGCAGTGTCTAAGAGGAATCTACCAACGGCCACTTAATAGCAAACGATTACCACAAGATGTAGTACAAGCAACTGCAATCTAAACGAAAGATATCCCAAACGGAATTCAGCCATCATGACAAAGTGAAGTGAGTGGTATCAGCCCTGGGTGATGGTAAAACTATATACCACTTCTTTGCTTCCTTTTGGTCGCCTTTTACGACACACAGGAAATACTATTATAAAGCCCGTACCTGCAAGGGAATTTGCAATGATTAAGACAAAGGGAATAGAATCAATGTTATCACCTTCACGCTAAATTTTTAAAATAACTTCAAATTCTGAAAACAAAATTTTTAAACAAATTTCAGATGCCATGTATCACAGTTCCCGTTAAAATGTAAAACAATACGGCTGTTTGTGAGAAATGACATCATATAGACATCGAATAACATCGAAAATTTTGAAAATGTTTCTGATAAAAAATATTGTGACAACTTACTGAATTCCCGGAATGTGGATTTGGTCCGATCGATAACATCTATATATTTAGAGTGTAGCAAAGTTTTTGGGGCCTAAAGGGAAGAAAAACAGTGATAAATGGTTTTACCATTGTCCAGGGAAGATATCACCCACTGCACTTTGCTATGGTGGTTCAATTTTGTTTGGGATTTCTTGGAATAATTATAATTGACATCTGAAATGTTAAGTTTTGGTTGATCTAAATTTCAAAGATGCTAAGACACCTATAAGTCGCCTTCCGGTATGAAAATGTCCGCTCATTTCTCGCTCAAAAATATTTGCGTGTAAATGGAGTCATTTGTTTTTATTATTTGATGGACGATTTAGTTCCAGAAATAAGAAAAATGTAGAAAATTTCGCCGAAATTTCAGGAACTTTCAATTTCCTCATGCGTGGAAGAGTTTCAGATCTCAAAGGTAAAAATATTTGCACGCAGAATTAGGTCATTTGCTTCCTGTTTTTGATGTTTGGTGGACGATTAAATTACAAAATTTCCTCCCAGATAATTGATTGCAGTAGATCCTAATTTTAAGTTCAAATGAGCATAATTTGGTCGTTAAACTCCTAAGGCGCGCAAAAAATTGCGTTTTTTTTTTACAATTTTGTCATAGTTGAGACTGATTTAGGGAGGTCGCACCTTCAGGGAGACACCTGCGGATCAATAGTTGGCATCCGCTAGTGCTTGTAAGTGTCATGTTAGATCCTTTCAGTCACTTTTTTCCGGTCTTTCATCGAGTAAATAAAGAAAAAAAAAATAGAAATATTTGCATCAGAATGATGTCATGTATTTTATATTCCAGGTTCCAGGAAGTTCAAGATACTATTATATTTCAATTAATGTTACGAATTTCCTGGCATGATATTTAATGGATATTTTTTCTCAAATTCGTCAAATTTCAAACCTTTTCAAAAAAAAAAAAATAGGTATTTGCATATAAATGATATCATATGTTTACTGTTTGTAAACTTAATGGACGATTAATTACAGAAATGTACAGAAAAACAGGAATGGGAACTCGATATTTTTGTATATATGCTTGATCATCTCATTCTCTCAAATTTGCATCTAGAGGATGGAATCTATTTTCTTTTTCAGGTTCGTCAGGTACTACATAAAGTTCAAAAATCTATTATATTTCAGTACACGTCACGAATCTCCGAGCCCAATTTTTTTTCAAATTTTTCAGGTTGTAAATCCTTAAAAAAAAAATGTTCGCATATAAATGATATCATTACTGTTTTTAAACTCCATGGACGATTAATTACAGAAATGTACAGAAAAACAAAAATCTTCATTATGATAATTTTTTTTTATTTTTCATTTTTAACTGTACTTCGTTACGCGTAAATGTCTCAAGTGAAATTCAATAGAATGAAAATATATACAAAAATATCGTGTTCTCATTCCACAGAAGTCTGTGGAATGAGAACTCGATATTTTCGTACATATGCTTGATATTATCTCATTCGTGTATCCTTGTGAATTCTCTCATTCACGGATCCAGGATTTTAAGGAAAGAAGGAAGGAATTGGCAGTTAATTGCAAGATATCAACGAATCGTATAAAAAAATACTTCAATATCTTTAAGCAAAAGTATTTTTCATTTAAATAATGTCATATGTTCTCCACTCCGGTTGATCAATTTAATTACTGAAATTCGGTTGATTGATCGTAACGTAGCCGCAACCAAAAAAAAAAATTTTTTTTATATATTAATCCTTCGATTGGAACATGCGTGGCAAATCAAAATTCCCAGCTTTTAAGCACGGCCCTGGACGCAAGTGCGTGATTGCTTTACGTCAAGCATATTCACAATTCTGACGTTTTTACGCATTTTCACGATAAAGCATCACTTTCGAACCAACTTATTGACAATTTTGAAATATCCCTGGCGTGATAACACACAAATTCATAATATTTGTTCACCAATTTACAAGACATAAAAGAAAGAAAGAAACACTAAAATGCGTCATTGACCCGAAATATTGTTAAAAAAGCGATTTTTTCAATAAAAAAAATTCTAAAATTGTTATTGGTGCAACTCGTGGCGTTTGTCCCGCTAAATGGAAATCAATCAATGTGTATTTTTCTGAAAACCTAAAAAATATTGTGGTCCCACGTTCTCCCAATGCATAATTCACCACGATTTCGCGCTTTCAAAAAATAATATGTTTACAAGTCGCAAGGGAAAAAATCCCCAACGCAGTTGACGTAATATGACGCACAATCATGTCATTTTTTCCTCAATTTATAAGTTTATAAAACATAATATTGAAAGAAATGCGAAAAATATGGAATTGTCCCAAAATATTATTAACAGAGTAATACTCAACCGTTTTTTTAGCCAAAATATTATCAAATAAAAAAAAAATAAAAATAAAATAATAAAAATAAAAATAAAAATAAAAAAACTCAACAGTAATATCTGTTATTTGTTGTTCACACCGACACACACAACTAATCAAACTTGAATTCCAAATGATTTGGTTTTGCCCAGCCCTAGCCTAATGAAAAAAAAAGATAATTTAAAACAAATTATTTTGAAAGTTTAAAAATATTGTGTTCGCTCGTCCTGATTCCTGATGCATGCTCCAAAATTGTAGCGATTCCATGTTTTTCAAAAAATAATTTATCCACAAATAAAGAAGAAAGAAATTTCCAAAAACCGCTAATTAGCGTTTTTACACCTGAATGATCCATAACTTAATATGACGCAAATCATCAGTTTATAAAATATAATAATGAAAAAATTGCGAAAATATGGAATTGAACCAAAACAGTGTTAATAATGCGATATTTTCTGTTTTTTTTTCGGTCAAAATTTTATCAAATTATGTTGTGTTGATGGTACAATTTCTGGCGCTTGGCTGGGAAAACCGAATCATTTGGAATTCGAATCGGATGCAAATAAGTTGTTCGAAATAAAAAATATCCCGTTTTCACTATTATAACTTGTCTTGTTGCGAAATTGAAGAAACTTATATAATTTATAGTATATTTTCCATTTACACTAAGAGCTACAATTTCGATACTTTAACGAAGAAATATAATCGATTTTCGTCAAATTTGACCAAAATCGTTTGCATTTCGTCGCTAAAAATTAAAATCCTAGTTCATTTAATAAGTTTTTGCTCCTATGTACGATTCACGATTGATTCGAATAATTCTTGCTTCGAATCGATTCGAATTACCGAATCGAATTGCCCAGCTCTACTTGCCCTGTAGAACAAGAACCTTTCGAACTAAATTTTCTTGAAAACAAAAAAAATATATATATATTGTGGTCGCACGTTGCACACCAAAATCCGGTAATGAGCATTTTTACACTTGGACAATATAAAACAAATATTATGACACAGAATCATGAAATGCGCTCATCAATTTAAAAGTTTATAAAACATCAGAGCGGAAGAATTGAATGATATGTGTTGATCATTAATAAGTTGTCAAAACAAAGGACTAAAGGACGAAAATATGTTTTCATCGAACCTTGGAGGTGCAATTCATGGAGCGTGTTCAGCAAAATAACCAAATCTTTGGTCCTTGAAAGTAGAAAGAATAGAGTGGTGACAAGTTATGTTTAATAATTAGAAGGGACAAATCCCTAACGCCACTAAACCCATCTTTTTACGTCCATACAATCCTTAACGTAATATGACGCAAAATCATGACATTTGTTCATTAATTTTGGCCCTGTAGGTACGGGTTTTAGAATATTCCTAAGATATTTCCTGCGTGTTGTAAGAGACGACTAAAAGGAAGCAGAGAAGTGGTAGGTGGTTTTATCATTGTCCAGGGCAGATACCGCTCACTGTATCATGGCGGTTCAGTTCCGTTTGGGATGTTTTCCTTTTAAAGTGCAGTTGCTGGTAATCTCTTAGTAGCTCTCTGCTTTTAAGTGGCCGTTAGTTGGTTCCTTTCAGGCACTGCTTCCGTTCTTGCTCAAAGTGAATTTTAATAAAAGGAAAAAGAATAATAAGCTTTTTAAACATAGGAATGCAAAAATAGCGAAAACATTTTTCTCAAAATATTGTGATTAATTGTAATTAGGGCTGGGCAATTCGATTCGGTGATTCGAAGCACGAGTAATTCGAATCAATCGTGAATCGGTTATAGTAACAAAAACTTGTTAGGTGAACTAGTATTTTCATTTTTAACGACAAAATGCAATCGATTTTGGTCAAATTTGACCAAAATCGATTATATTTCGTCGTCAAAATATGAAAATTGTAGCTCTTATTGTGAATTGAACATATACTATATAAATTTTATCAATTTCACAATAAGACAAGTTGTAAAAGTGAAAATGGGATATTTGTTATTACGTAGAATTGTCGATTCTATCGGATTTGAACAAAATATTCGAATTAGATTCGAATTCCAAATGATTCGGTTTTGCCTAGTCCTCATCACAATATTTCACCACCAACTATACAAATCACCAAAACATCAAAATGTAGAAAAGAGCCCATACATTGCCAACGTTTCCTACATTTCTAGGCAATTCAAAGAAAACACATCGCTTCATGATAAAGTAGCACCCCGCATTGTTAGTTCCGACAACCCATCAAATAAATTGATCCCAATTCATAATAACTGTTCACTAATTATACAAGAAGTCAAATATAAATCATTTTGACTCAAAATATCGTAAATGACACCAATTATGGCCAAACTGAGAGTCACGTTTTTTACGCAAGTCACTTCGTCCGAAGCATATTGGACGCACCTTTGTACACCTGTCAGTGATTATTCAAATTCAGAGGTTTTTACGCGTTCCAAACAATACAACACAACCCCATGTTCCGAGAACCCATCAAGTAACCAGATACAACTTTGCTCGCTAATTATGCAAAATACCAAAACATAGAAAATAAAAAGATTTCCAAAACATGCCATTTTAACCCAAAATATGGTAGATGGTTTCAATTTGACCTGAAAGTCACGTTTTCTTATGCAAGTCAGTTTGTCCGAAGTATATTGGACGCACCTTTCTGCACCTGTCAGTCATTATTCTAATTTAAATGTTTTCACGCGTTCCAAACAATACAACATATACCTATGTTCCGAGAATCTATCAAGTAACTAGATGCAACTTTGCTCACTAATTATGCAAAATACCAAAACATGGGAAATAAAAAGATTTCGAAAACATGTCACTTTAACCCAAAATATGGTGAATGATGCCAATTAAGGTCTGAGAGTCAGTTTGTTCGAAACATATTGGACGCACCTTTGTACACCTGTCAGTTATTAATCAAATTTAGACGTTCTCACGCATTCCAAACATTACATCACAAACCCATGTTCCGAGAATCCATTAAGGAAGTTGATACGACCTCCCTATCTTCATTCAATTATTATGCAAAATACAAAAACATGGAATGAAACGATTGCGAAAATATGCCATTTTGACTCAAAATATGGCGAATGATGCCAAATATGACCTAGCTGAGCGTAACTATTTCTTACGCATTCATGACGTAAGCTTGTTTGTCCAAAGTATATAGGACGTACGTTTTGACAGTCGTAAATCTAATTCTTACGTTTTTACGCATTCCCAAAAATAATTTTACACACTTTACAAAAAAGCATCACCCAAAGTGGCTAATTGGTTGTTTGTCCCCGGAATCCATTATCGACTTATTATGGCAATTGATATGAATTGCGCACCACGCTAATCATTCTGACGTTTTCACGCAATTCTGGGAAACATTGCATTATGATGAGGCATCGCACACAATTCAAATGTTGCTAGTCCCAGTCCCGACAACCAATCAAGCAACTTGATACAATTTCCAAATCTTTGTTCAGAAATTATTCAAGATGCAAAAGATGATAATTGTATTTCGGAAAATATATCATTTTGACCTAAAATATCGTAAATAATATCAATTATGACGCAGCTGAGAGTAACGCTTTCTTACGCATTCATGACGTAAGCTTGTTTGTCCAAAGTATATAGGACGTACGTTCTGCAAGTCGTAATTCCAATTCTCGCGCTTTTACGCATTCTCAAGACGAGTTTTAAACACTTTACGAGGAGCATCACCTAAAGTGGCCCATAAGTTGTTAGTCTTCGGAATCTATTATCGACTTTTTATGGCAATTCGTACGATTCACCACGTTCTGTAGCCGTATATCGACACTGACCTTTTTACCCAATTCAAAGACACGTCACTAGGACTGGGCAAAACCGAACCTTTGTACACCTGTCAGTCATTATACAAATTTTAATGTTTCCACGCACTCCAAACAATACAACACAAACCCATGTTCCGAGAATCCACCAAGTAACCAGATACAACTTTGCTCACTAATTATGCAAAATACCAGAACATGGGAAATAAAAAGATTTCAAAAACATGTCATTTTAACCCAAAATATGGTGAATGATGCCAATTGAGGTCTGAGAGTCACGTTTTCTTATGCAAGTCAGTTTGTTCGAAGTATATTGGACGCACCTTTGAACACCTGTCAGTCATTATACAAATTCAGATGTTTCCACGCATTCCAAACAATACAACACAAACCCATGTTCCGAGAATCCATTAAGTAAGTTGATACGACCTTCCGATCTTGATTCAATTATTATGCAAAATACCAAAACATGGAAATGAAACGATTGCGAAAATATATCATTATGACCGAAAATATGGCGAATGATACCAATTATGACCTAGCTGAGCGTAACATTTTCTTACGCATTCTTGACGTAAGCTTGTTTGTCCAAAGTATATAGGACGTACTTTCTGCCAGTCGTAAATCTGATTCTTACGCTTTTACGCATTCCCAAAAATAATTTTAAACACTTTACGAGTGAGAATCACCTAAAGTGTTCAATAAATTGTTAGTCCCCGGAATCCATTATCGACTTAATATGGCAATTGATATGACTTGCGCACCACGCCCTGTTGCTGCTAATCATTCTGACGTTTTCACGCAACTCAAGGATACATCACATTATGCTGATGAGGCGTCACTAACAACTGTAAATTGTTGTTGTACCAAGAACCAATCAGGTAACTTGATACAACATCCCAATCTTTGTTCGATAATTATGCAAAATACAAAAACATGGGAATAAAACGATTGCGAAAATATGCCATTTTGACCCAAAATATGGCGAATGATACCAATTATAACCTAGCTGAGCGTAACGTTTTCTTACGCATTCTTGACGTAAGCTTGTCCAAAGTATATAGGACGTACGCTCTGTCAGTCGTAATTCTAATCCTCGCGCTTTTACGCATTCCCAAGACGAATTTTAAACACTTTACGAGGAGCATAACCTAAAGTGGCCAATAATTTGTTAGTTCTAGGAATCCATTATAGACTTATTATAGCAATCCATACGATTCACCCCGTCCTGTTGTCGTATATCACCCTGACGTTTGTACGCAATTCAAAGACGCATCACTAGGGCTGGGCAAAACCGAATCACTTGGAATTCGAATCTGATTCGAATATTTTTTTCGAATCGGATCGAGTCGCTGATTCCATAAAAATAACAAATATCCCATTTTTACAAGTACTGATATTGCCTCCTTTACGATAATCAAGTAATTTACAGTTGCGAATTACAAACATTAGCTTAAACAGAATTAAACGCGATGTATTTTTAGTTACACTCATGTCCAAAAGCGAGAATTTTCATTTTAACGACAAAATGCAATTGATTTTGGTCAAATTTGATCAAAATTGAAGGCATGTTGTCGTTAAAATGAAAGTTGACTCAGATTGATTGAATTTTTTTGTTAAAATGAAAAATTCTAGTTCGTTTAGCAAGTTTTTGTTCCTATTAATGATTCATGATTGATTCGAATAAATTGTGCTTCAAATCGATTAGAATCATCGAATCATATGATGAATATGAATATTAAAATTGTTGCCTTTGGACACTGCGTATGAATTGAAAATGTGCAATGACCTAGAAACTTTATGATTCTCAAAATGAGGACAATTTGTAATACTGAATAATGAGATATTTGATATTGATTCGAAAAAATTATTCGAATCAGATTCGAATTCTAAATGATTCGGTTTTGCCCAACCCTATGTGAATAACGTTTCCTTGCGCATTACTGACACAAATTTGTTTACCGACGTTTAACGTCCTGTTAATGGCTATCATTCTGACGTTTTCACTCATTTCATGAAATATCACGCACCGCATTGTGAAGGAGTATCAACAGTTGTCAAGTTTTTTATAGTTCCGAAAATTCACCGAGTAACTTGATACTCGATCAATTTTTGTTCACTAATTATACGAGATGCCAGAACACGTCGAATTAAAATAAAGCAAATGTAACCATTTGTGGCCTAAGTAACGTTTTCTTGCGCCCCCGTGTTCCTATTACGTTCGTTTAAAGATGCAGCATCTTCCGCAACTGTAAGATTGGTGCGAGGTCCGAGAATTCATCAAGGAACTTGATACTCGACCAATCTTTGTTCACTGATTATACAAGATGCTAAAACACGCGGAATCCAAATAAAGCAAATGTAACCATTTGTGGCCTAATTAAAGTTTTTTTACGCCCTCGTGTTCCCGGTACGTTCGTTTAATGATGAGCATCTTCCGCAAATGTAAAATTGGTGCGAGTTCCGAGAATCTATAAGTAACTTGATACAACATTCCAATCTTTGTTCACTAATTATACGAGATGCCAAAACACGCAAATCAAAATAAAGCAAATGTAACCATTTGTGGCCTAAATGACGTTATCTTGCACCTTCGTGTTCCTCGCAACTGTAAAACTGGTGTGAGTTCCGCGAATTCATTAAGTAACTTGATATAACATTTCAATCTTTGTTCACTAATTATGCAAGATGCCAAAACACGCCGAATCAAAATAGAGCAAATGTAACCATTTGTGGCCTAAGTAACGTTTTCTTACTCCCCGTGTTCCTATTACGTCTGTTTAATGATGAAGCATCTTCCGTAACTGTCATTGGTGTGAGTTCATGACAAAACACGGCGACTCAAAATAAAGCAAATGTATTTGTGGCCTAATTAACCTTTTTCTACCCCTCCCTCCCTGTGTTCCTATTACGTTCGTTTAATAAAAAAGCATCTTCCGCAACTGTAAAATGTGTGTGAGTTCCGCGAATTCATTGAGTAACTTGATACAACATTCCAATCTTTGTTCACTAATTATACAAGATGCCAAACACGCTGGATCAAAATAGAGCGAATGCAACCATTTGTGGCCTAAGTAACGTTTTCTTCTTACGCCCCCGTGTTCCTAATACATTCGTTTGATGATGAAGCATCTTCTACAACTGTGAGATTGGTGTGAGTTCCGAGAATCCACTAAGTAACTTGATACAACATTCCAATCTTTGTTCACAAATTATACAAGAAGCCAGAAAACGCAAATCCAAATAAAGCAAATGTAACCATTTGTGGCCTAAATAAAGTTTTTTCACGTCCCCGTGTTCCTAGTACGTTCGTGTAATGATGGGCATCTTCCGCAAATGTAAAATTGGTGTGAGTTCCGAGAATCCACCAAGTAACTTGATACAACATTGCAATATTTGTACACAAATTATACGAGATGCCAAAACACTCTGACTTAAGATAAATAAAATGCAACCACTCGGGGTGGCTTCAGTAACGTTTTCTTATGCCCCGTGTTCTTATTACGTCCCCTTAATGGGAAGCACGTTCTCCTACGGCAATATTTTCCAATGCAGTGATTTTGTGTGGTTACCAATTAAACCTCACAGGTAGGACCGGGCAATAAGATTCGGTTAAATTATTCAAATCAATAGTGAAAATATTGTTCATAGAACAAAAACGTGCTAAATTATCTAGGATTTTTATTTTGAACGACAAAATGCAATCGATTTTAGTCAACTTTTACCAAAATTGATTATATTTTTTCGTTAAAATATTAATATTGTTGCTCATAGACATGGAGTGTGGATAGAAAATACATTATAAACTAAAATTACCTGATTTTCATAATGGAGACAAGGTGTAATAGTAAAAATGGGATATTTGTTATTCACATCGAATTTATGATTCGATTGGAAAAAATTATTCGAATCTGATTCAAATTCCAAATGCTCCCATTTTGCCCACTGCTAGTTACAGGTTAAAGATCTCATGTTACACTCCCGGTAATTCCGGTTCACAAACCCATTTAACCGAGTCAATTTTCTTTTTTCTTTTCCACGATGTAAGGTTCTATTTTTATACCAATCAAATGCAAACCGAAAGCACAAAGTGGGGCAGCACTGACACCTGTTTTAACTCTCATTATTTGAAATTAGTTTACAAAACATATAGATGAAAGAAGCTGTGAACGGCATTCGTACGTCGGCGGTAATAAGAAAAATGGATTTTTTTTCATTTTACACCTGACATTTTTTTTTTTAAATCATTTTCACTTCATTGTCTATAATTTGCAGTTGCATAACTTAGTAGAGAGGTTCAAAGTCTTGCTTCACACTTACACAAATTTATTTCTGTACTGGAGTGTTTGGTTGTATTAAGAAGTCTGGCTTTGGTCAGACGAAACGTTACAGAAATAAATTTGTGTGAGTGTGAAGCAAGACTTTGAACCTCTTTGGTTAGTCATAATCACTCTTGCTACTGTATCCTTACATGTACTGCATACGGATTCGCAAACAAAAAGGCACAGAGGAAGGATAAGTAGTTAGTCCACGTCTCCCAGATCAATTGCATAACTTAATATTTGTTTTTTAATTTGATAGCCAATTAGGAAATTATTTGTTAAGTTTGTCAATGATGGATCGCGCCGGCAAGAATTAACAAAATAAAATTTGGTTTTGGAATATAAGATAAAATCGTTCCAAGGCATTGTGTCATTCATAAAATCATAAACTTTAGTGTTTTTTTTTTCTTAAAGAATTTCTACATAATGCCTGTAAATCACTTTTTAAGCAAAATTAAAAACAAAATTTGCTAAATATGGTATGATGAATAGTATTATTTCTGTTTCTTGTCTTCAACTTTTGAATCGATCCGTCTAATTGATCATGACTTTTTATCTCGTGAATCTTTATATGCGAAATTGTAACATACGGGAATCGCATTAAACTTCAGAATCCATCTTATTTGTTTGAAATTGTTTACAAAACATAGAAATGAAAGAAGACTTGACCGCCGTCCTTACGCCAGCGGTAATAAGAAAAACGTTATTTTTTTTATTTTCACATTCAATAAAAAAATACTGTTCAAAACATGCTTTACGTCATTGTATCAGATTTGAACTCGCAACATTGATTTGTATTGATTTTTTTTTATTATTTGCCAAGCATGGGTCACTGATGGATCGCGTTTTTTAAGCGCGGTCCATCAGTGACTCATGCTTGACAAAAATAGAATTGTGAAAGAACGTTTCACGTCACTGTGTCAAGTTTAAAATCACAACCCTGGCGACCCCAACGTTTGTAAATTTGGAAATCCAATTTGCTCGTCTATTAGGAAAGTTGTGAAAACACAAATATGAAAGAACAAAAATATTCCACTTCGACCCGAATTACGTTTTTTTTTTCTTTTTTGACTTGTAATTGATCATATATACGTCAGAAAAAGTATTAAGTCTTTTCAGATTAAAGATCCAAATCGATTTAGATTATTTAAATACTTATTACAGTTCTTCCACAAATATTTAACATCCACATTTTGTAGTTAACAATTGATAGTAGCATACGACATTCTATCAAGTCGCACAACCTTAGTAAAACTCAAATTTTTTAATTTGTACGCTAAGTAAGTATGAAATGTATCATCAAGTATGAGCCACTAATGGATCGCGCTACCAAATCGCGGTCCATCTGTGGCCCATGCTTGGCAAAATAAACCTGTGATCGGTTTGATAAAACGCTTTTTACGTCATTGTGTCAAGTTTACAAACACAACCCGCCGACCCTAGCTTTTGAAAATCTATTTTTTTCGTCTATTAGGGAAGTTGTGAAAACACAAATATGAAAGAACAAATATTGCCACTTTGATTTGATATTAAGTTTTTTCTTTAAAATATGACTTATATAACAGCGAATAATTATCATTTACTGTTATATAAGTCATATCTTGTTTCGTCCGAAGAAGTTAGGCCATGACCTAACGAAAGCTTACAAATATATTTGTAATTTTGTGGATAGAAGACGTATTTGTTCGGCAATTATAACAGTTTTGATAACACGAATATTGAAGAGTAAAAATGACTCTTTTCACCCAAAATTATGTAGTTTCTTTAACATCTGGCTTAAAAATTGAACAGAAAACAACGAAAGTTTTCTGGAAATTTCTTGGTCTATAAATCAGGAATCACAGCTGTTAACTTTGAAAGAATTTATTTGGGTTTAATTCTGCTTCATTATACTTCACCATATGACGTCATATGGTGAAGAAAAATTTGAAAATTCCACAAGTGCAGATGTCGAAAAGTCCAGAAATTGCTCCCAGAGTCCCTCACGGCTGTTAACTTTACAAGAATGTATTGAGGTTTTATTTTGCTTCGTTAATATTTGTTAATATTCACCATATAACGTCATATGGTGAATAAAATTTGGAAAAACACACCAAGCCTGATGCTAAAATATCTGGAGATTGCTCACAGATTCTTTGATTATTAGGAATCGGAACCATGAGTTACGTCTGTTTATCGAATTGTGAAAATAATTTTTGCAACACTGTTATGAAAATGCAGTAAAATCATTTATCTTTGATAGTAACTTTGAGATATTGATATAAAACTATAAAATGAGACTTTTTCACAAATTATGGGCCGTTGATGGAGCGCCCCACCGAGATGCGGTCCATCAACAGCCTATACTTGGCATAAATCTCATCGACATGGCGTTTTTCTAATTTTGGAAATATGCAATCCCTGCATTTTTGAATCGGCGTTTTATGTCTTACTTTGATAAAACTCATTTGAAAATACAAAAAGAATACTTGAAGAAAGTTTTGGATGGTTTTACCGACGCCCAATACAACTACCAAACACATTATTTTCTGTTATTGAAATTCACTCTGAGCAAGGTCGGTGGCAGTGTCTAAAATGAACCGACTAACGGCCACTTAGAAGCAGAGAGCTACTAAAAGATGTAGTACCAGCAACTGCACTCTAAGCGGAAAACATCCCAAATGAAACTTTACCTCTATGGTAAAGTGCAGTGATTGATATCTTTCCTGTGTGACGGTAAAAACAAACAACTACCAATTTTTTGTTTCGATTTGTTCGCCTCTAACGACAAGCGGGAAATACATTATGACTATTCTAAAACTTTTAAATTGGCGATTCGGTTCCGATTAGGATGATTTCCGCTCAGAGTGCAATTGCTGGTACTACATCTTTTGGTAGTTTTTTGCAATCACGAAGTGTATATATGTAACAGAGGATGCTTTCCTGCCCATCGTAAAAGGCAGTTGCTTTTTGTTGTTAAGCGGGCACTAGTTGGTTCCTTTCAGGCGCTGTTTCACACCTTGCTCAGAATGAATTTCAATAAAAAAATGTCTTGGATCGTCCACAGATAGCACTACACGAGGTGCAGTTGTTTGTAGTATATTTCAAAGTAGCTTTTTACCATTAAGTGGCCGTTAGTTTGTTTATTTCAAGAGCTACCCCCCCCCCCCCCCCCCCCTTGTTTAAAGCGAAATTAAATAAAAAAAATTCCTTTAACTGAGGGGAACACGATTTTCTAGGTAATCATAATGATTTCTTATTTCTTGGTATTCTTTCATAACGCGGTTAGTCTAATGGACCACGACCTTTTATCTAATGGATTCAAATATGCAAATTTGTTAGGGAAGGTAATCATATGAGTTCACCCACACTGTAAAAAATGCAGTAAATTTACCCTTCATTTTGCAGTAATTGTTTTTTTCGAACATGCATGAAAGGAATCACCAATTTTGTTGGTTTTAACGTCCTCCCGGCTGTTTTCTAGTGATATATAATAAAAACGCTCGTTTTATGAGATTTTAATTGGCTGCAGCGCCCATAATGACGTCATATTTCGAGTTTAAAAGTTTTTAATTTTTTTTATTACAACCACATCAAGTTTCTGATCCCACCATTGGTTATTTTGTACCCTCCGTTTTATACATATCCGGTTCGATAATTCTACCCCATCGTGCATCGATGAGGTAATATAATACGAAATCAAAATATTTGTTCGCCAATTATACAAGGTGACAAAACATAGAAATGAAAGAAATGCGAAAATATGGTGTTGACACAAAATATGTGCAACTCTTTACTTATTTATACCGACATATGGTGTCGTTACCAACAACTTCTTAGATTTTCCGTGAAAGGTTCGTGCCTAACGTTTGTTGGGTATAAGCCCCCCGGTAGGTTCATGGACAGGCTCAAGCATATAATTCAAAAATTCTACAAACTTGTAACTGTAATAGAACACAACACAAATCACCGACGGCACAGCTCGACGTGTATTATGAGACAACTTCAAGTGTATACCGCACTACGATGCAGAAAACATCTGAATCAACTGAAACACCGGTCAAACAAGTTTCCAAAACATTGTAATGAAAGCCTAGTGTTGCCGGTGTCAATATAGATATGCTATTTGCGGTGTTGAGCTCTTGTTAAAAGACAATGTGAATGTTATTACATGTACAAAATGATATTATCCAATATTCGCCCAACGCTTTTGGGATTGATTATTATTTTTTTTCTTTGTTTTTGGCGCAATCGTGGACTCTAATCTATTGATTGACAGTGAAAATTGAAGAAAACAATTTTGTCTTGCAATAGACTATATTATGTATATACATTCACCCTTGGCAAGGTCGCAAGCAGTGCCTAAATAGTACCAAATCTCGACCCCTGAAATGCAGTGTTGGGGAAACTCGAGTCGATGACTCGACTCGATTTGCAATCGAGTCCCCTTTTTCAATGCCTGGACTTGACTTGTGTCGTCTTAGCTAAATAACTCGATTCTGTCATCGCTGAAGAATTTATTTACTAATCTAATCGTACTCGTGATTTGGTCAACTTTAACCAAAATAGATTGTAATTCGTCGTTAAAAATGAAAAATTCCACTTCATTTAGACAGTTTTTGTTCTATGAGCGATCCACGATTGATTCGAATAATCTGTGCTTCGAATTGATTCGAATTGCCCATCCCTGCGACGCGCAACTCGCGTGTTTCTCGACTAGAATTGACTCGGGACTCGAAGTGATGCGATATTGCTCAAACGACAAGACCTGCTAAAAATATAGTACCAGCATTGAACCACTATAGTAGAGTGCAGTCAGTCTTCTTCCCTGGATGATAGTAGAACCATCTACCACTTCTTTATTGTTTTCCCTCTTGCGAAACGCAGCGAGTGCGTTTGGACCATTCCAAAGTCCGCACCTAAAAATAAAAAGCAGATATTTTGGTAAGGGGGCGGATGTGCGTCAATCAAGAACATCAATTTTGCGTTTTTTCGATATTGTCCAAACGCACAGAAGAATTGGCTGAAGCAACACAGATACCGACCCTAACAAGTTTTCAAAATATTGTAATGAAAGCCTGGTGTTATCGGTGTCAATATAGATTCGCTATTTGCGGCGTTGTGCTTTGGTAAAAAAAAACAATACATGGAAGCTCAACGTATGTAAAAATGAAATTCTCCAATATTTGCACGCCACATGTGCACTGCAACAAAAGTATAGTGAATTTACTGGTAATTTGCAGTAACTGCATATTTCCAAAAGTAAAAAAACGCCATGTTGATCAGATTTATGCCAATTATGGCCCTTCGCGGTGCGTTCCATCAACAGCCCATATTTGCCCAAAGAAGTCAATTTTGTATTTTTGTACATGCGCGTGCGTGAATACAATAAACCAAGAAATGTTTCAAAATAAGAAAAAAAAAACTAATTTTTACGCGACTCCAGGGCATATTAGTGCTTAGTTTAATATAATCGGGATCGAGTCCCGGCGAGTCCGGCCCGCTTATTCATGTCCACCACTCAAATCAGGGTGTGATAACTTGGGTAGGCTAAGCTGAACAGAAAAAGATCCTGTTTTTCCAGCAGTTGTAACTCTATTCGTCTGTAAGTGGCCGCTGTTACTGCGCCTTGAACAGGGTATATATATATAGTTGTTCAAAATATTCCAAACTTCAATTTTTCGTTTTGGTTGAACCTTAGGAAGGCCCTGGGAGTGGTCATAAAGTATTTGCATTTTGTTCGTGTCGTGAGAGGCGCAGATATCGCTCCCTGCACATTATCATGACGGTTCAGTTCCATTTAAAGATGTTTCCCGCTTAAATTGCAGTTTCTGGTACTACATCTTTTTTCATTCAAATTCATTCTGGCAAGGCCGGAAGCAGTGCCTAAAAAGAAACCAACTAAGGACCACTCAATAGCAAAGATCTACTAAAAGACGTATTACCAGCATCTACACTCTTACCGAAGTACATCCTTAGATGGAACTGAACCGTCATGGTAAAGTGCAGCGAGGGGTATCTGCCTATGGCGACGATGAAACCATCTAACACTCTTTTGCTTCTTTTTAGTCTCCTCTCACACACGCAGGAAAAACGTTAGGACAATTCCAAACCCCGTGCCTCAGGGCTTTTTGCTATTAAGCGGCCGATAGTTAATTCCGTTACAGCACTGCTTCCAACTTAGCTTAGAGTGAATTTCAATAAAAAATATCTATTTTGTAATATTCTTCAATCAAAAGATTGTGGTCGTTTTAACAAAGGTCATGGTCCCCAAAGCAAATAAGAAAACCAAATCTGCGTAATATTAACACCAGTAATCAGCTTATGTTATAGGTTTACAAATCCATTTTTAGAATTCGTCTAGGAAGCAGTTATGTAACTCCTGACGTAATATATAAATCTTTCGAATAAAAACTATATTTTGTCAAGCTTGAACCACAGATGGACCGCGCTTAGTCAGCGCGATCCATCTGTGGCTCATGCTTGACCAAAATGTTTGAGTTTTTTCTGTAATTGAGTTGACACATTTGAGTTCGTGGTCATGGTGTTTGTTTATCTCATTCAAATGAACTCAGTCAAGTCAAGGGATTGTCTAGGTTTTTACGGATTAGCTTGAGACCAGGGTTGAAGGTGAAGTACAATTTAGCACGCCCAATCGCCGTTCAACATCTCTAAAAATGGCGCCATGGAGGTACGGACCTTGAAATCTTTTTCGAGTGAACTGAGTGAAGTCAAGAGATTGTCTGGGTTTTTACGCATTAGCTTAAAACCGGGGTTAAAGGTTACGTATACTGTAACACCTCCGCGCGTTGTTCGATACTGCCCACTTTGCTGAGAATATCGCCCTGTTAGGCCTATAATGCATTTCTTGCATGTTATAAGAGGCGATCAAAAGGAAACTTAAAAAAAGTTGTACTGGTCCATTGTCGCCCATGGCAGATACCACTAACTGCACTCTATTATTTATTGTAGTTCATTTGAATAATTAGTTCACTTTAGGCACTGCTTGCTCACTTGCTTTGAGCGAACTTCGTGGGATGTTTCCAACTTATTAAAGTCCGTGCAAAAGAAAGTTTGAAGATACAGAAAAAAACTCGAGCCAAAGAGGACATTGATTGTGTTTACAATTAGGGATGGGCAAAACCGAATCATTTGGAATTCGAATCTGATTCGAATATTTTTTCAAATCGGATCAAATTATTAATTCTACGCGTGTAACAAATATCCCATTTTTACTATTACAACTTATCTCCATTATGGAAATGTAGAAATTCATAGTATATGGTGTAACGGTGGAGCAACGATTTTCATATTTCGAGGACAAAATGCAATCTATTTTGGTCAAATTTGACCAAAATCTATTGCATTTCACCGTTCGAAATGAAAAATCTAGTTAGTTTAACAAGTTTTATTCCTATGGACAATTCACGATTGATTCGAATAAATCGTTCTTCGAATCGAATTGCCCAGACCTATTTACAACATATTGCCGACTCATTTGAGCTAAGATTTCCTTTGAGATCCTGCTACGTCACATACATTTCAAAAGTATCAGTGCTATGGGAAAATGGCTGTGCGTCAAAACTATCCGTTTAAATAGAAACACATTCAGAATAATTCGATTTCTCGATTCCTGATTTGAACATACCGATGCATTAGCCACCTGTGCATCCTCTTCGGCGCTTAAGCGGACTTTAGTTGATTCTTTCCAGCCTCTGCTATCCACTTTGATTAAGGAAAATTAAAAAAAAAATAAATAAAAAACACTTAGAGGGGAAGTAATCTCAGCAGCTCT
>OZ023153.1:700629-787691 GCA_963675895.2 Styela plicata
TTAGGGCTGAAAATTCGATTCGGTGATTCGAATCACAATTTATTCGAATCAATCGTGAATCGTTCATAGGAACAAAAACTTGTTAAACCTACTAAAATTTTCATTTTTGAAGAAAAAATGCAATCGATTTTAGCCAAGTTTGACCAAAATCGATTATATTTTGTCGTTAAAATATCAATTTTTGCTCTTAGACGTGTTTTGATTGTGTGAATTGTGTGAATTGAAAATACACTATAAATTTTCTTATTTCCACCATGGAGACAAATTGTAATAGTAAAAAGGGCATATTTGTTATTCACATGAAATTTATGATTCGGTCCGATTCGAAAAAAATATTCGAATCGGATTCGAATTTCTAAAGGATTCGGTTTTGCCCACCCATATATAACAATATATTTTTGTCCAAAATTTTATGCTTGTACAAAAGTGATAATTCTAAGTGTCCTGGTGCGCATGACTGACAAACAACACCCGTCGTATCCTATTGCGTGCGGGGTCGCTATGAATAAAAATAAAAATCCTCTTTTTGGTCGTCTCAATCAGAAAAAGGAAGTCTTTTGATTTTTTTTTGTTGAGCATGGGCCACTGATGGATCGCGCCGCCGAGGCGCGGTCCATCTGTGGCCCATGCTTGACCTAATAAAATTTTTAATTGGACAATACCACACAGCGCCCTTTTTGAAGACTACTTTTAAAATATTATGATAACGGCGTCCGGCGCCATTTCCGTTTTCAAGAGCCCATGACTTTTTTGAAACTTTTAGAAGATTTTAGAAGAAAAATAGGTTTTAAAATGAGCCGTCATTTATTATGTCACAATAGTTTTCTTTCAAAATCTTTTGAATTATGTCTAAATTGAATGAATGACTGAAGCAAGAAAATGCATTTTTACATAATATTAAATACAAAATAGTGGTTCTTATTTTAATAAATGTCGTACGGGGGGGGGGGGGTCATTGAGATTCACTCTGACGAAGAAGAAAACAACTAACGGCCACTTAATAGCAAAGAGCTATTAAAAACTTAGTACCGTGCAACTGCACTCTCAGCGAAAAAACATCCAGTACGAAACTGAATCGCTATGGTAAAGTGCAGTGAGTGATATCTGCCCTGGACAATAGTATAATCATCTACCCACTGCTTTGTTTCCTTTTAATCGCCTCTTCCGACACGCAGCTACGTATTACGCTAGGACTATTCTAAACCCCGTGCCCATAGGGAAAAGGGTAATTAAAGAGTAGAGCCCCATAGGTACGGGATTTAGAATAGTCCTAACGTATTTCCTGTGTCGTAAAAGGCGACTAAAAGGAAACAAAGAAGTGGTAGATGATTCCACCATCGCCCAGGGCAGATACCACTCACTGCACTTTACCATGGTAGTTCAGTTGCATTTGGATGTTTTCTGTTTAGAGTCCAGTTGCTGGTACTACATTTTTAAGTACCTCTTTGCTATTAAGTGGCCGTTAGTTGGTTTCTTTAAGGCACTTCCTGCTTTGCTCAGAGTGAGTTTTAATAAAGAAAAAAGAAATAAAGAAAAGAGGAGGAATTATTAGGTCTGAAAATGTTCAAAAATACAAGAAACAGAAAAAAACAACGAAGGCCCTCAGTCGAGTGCTGCTGAACGGCTATTTCCAAGCCAGCAGGACGTAAATATTGTAGCTTCAATTGCCCGAATACAGTTAAGCCCCGTAAGCCATAGAATCGGCAATAATGCATGAAGATCTCCCTCGAATGATTTGAAGAAATTCAAAGTAATTTGTTCTCATAATTTTATCGCTAAATAAGCCATCAGAATTAGAAATGTTTTTTTTCTTGCAAAGGTTCCAAAATACATTAGGTCAAATAGTTCGTTGGACGCACTTATGGGGTAATTCAATTGACCGAAGCAGTTAAGCTCCGGAAGCCTTGTTACTAGGGCTGGGCGATACCGAATTTTCTTTCAAAGGTTCAAACAATGGAACAAGGAGTGTCACAATCGACTGGAGTCATAGGAATAAAAACATACTAAATGGACTAGAATTTTCCATTTTTAAAGAAAAATGCAATCGATTGTGGTCAAGTTTGACCAAAATTGATGGTATTTCGTTGTTAAAAGGAATTTTTTTGCTTTTGGACTGGAGCGTAATTTAAAATACATCGCTTTTAAGTCAGTTTATGCTAATATTTGTGATTTGTATCGTAATTATCATAATGGAGACAATAATAGTAATAGTAAAAATGGGATATTTATTAGTCAACGATTCGATCCGATTCGAAAAAAATATTCGAATCAGCTTCGAATTCCAAATGATTCGGTTTTTGCCCAGCCCTACATTAAATTCAGTCCTTACTTTTACCACTTGTCATAAAAATAAAAAATTAACGACGTTAAATGTAAACGTTAACAAAATACACGAGACAGAAAAGCGATTGGAATGTTTCGGAATTGTAACTCCAAAAACATAGAACAAAGATACACTCATTATAAAAACCTTTGGAAACAGACCGTTTGGCGTTTTCAATCTTCAAAAATGCCTTAACTGTAATAAAACAATCGTTTTTTTCTGTAGCCACTTCTTAGAGTGGAACCCGCTGTCCAAGGCCCTGCAACAGCGGCCACTTATAGACGGACAGGGTTTACAATTACTGGAAAGATATGGTCTTTTCCTGTTCGACTTAGCCTACCCAAGCTATTACACCCTGGGTTGAGTTTGTGGGTATGGATAACCGAGTCGGACTCGCCGGGACTCGAAACCGAGATCTTTGACGTGTGATGCCAGTGGTTGGTTGAGTAGTAATACTTTATCTAGTATTGTGTCAAATCCAATGCTTTTTCTTGCTCGAGACAAAACTAGGTTGACCTTACTAATGTAGCGCTTGGCCGTGGCAAAATTAGATCCAGGATGCAAACCATTTATTTGGTCATGTGTTGTAGCAACGAACCCTTATCGCCCAACCTCAATGAGGACATGTGATCTATTATAAATTACTCAACCGTATCACAATAAGAAACTTTATTTCGTCAAGCATAAGCCACAGATGAACCACGCCTTTAATTGGCGATGATGCACACTTAATCGGACAAATCCAATAAAAAAAATTGTTTAGGCCATGTCTTAATAAGAATTGTTTCTCTCAATCATGCGCCAATCAGTGAGTCATACACTGTAACAAAAATGCAACAAAATCACTGATCTTTGACAGTAATTTCACTTGGGGGTATAAAGAATTCAGAAGTCACTTTTTTGGCCAAATATGGGGTGTTGATGGAATGCACCGCGAAGGTGCGGTCCATCAACAGCCCATAATTGGCATAAATCTCATCAACATGGCGCTTTTAACTTTAGGAATATGCAATTACTGCAAATGATCAGTAAATTTACTGTACTTTTGTTATAGTGTACTTAACGAAAGATGATTTAACAGAATTTATTCTGATATTGTAATCCCCCGATCTCGATAAGGATTTTTTTTAATAAAATAAAAATTCTTAACAATACTTTTAATAAAGTAGAATTTTCTCATCTAGTACATGTGATCTACTATTACTCGACCGTATCTCAATTCGGCATCTATTTTCAAATACAGACCAACCCATCCCCAAACAATGGGTAAAATTAAACCGCTTTGTTACGCCATAATCGATCATGACGATTATGGACGCGGGTGGCGTTGAATAGAGTGGGAGTGTGTCATTGATTTCACAACAACAATACAAAATTGTTTATGTACACTGTAACAAAAGTACAGTAAATTTACTGGTCATTTGCAGTTATTGCATATTTCCAAATTGCCAAAAATGCCATATTGATGAGATTTACGACAATTATCGGCTGTTAATGGACCACACCTTCGCGGTGCGTTCCATCAACACCCCATATTGGGCCAAAAAAGTCAAATTCAATTTTGTTTTTAATACCGCCGAGTAAAATTACTGTTAAAGATCAGTGATTTAGTTGCAGTTTTTGTTACAGTATAGTGTTCGTGTGGGGACCACGGATACGGTATGTAGCTTTTTCAGTGGTTCATACTTGGCGCAAGCCTGATTTGTACCTCTTTTCAATTCAAAGGTGATACCGTCGCTTAGTCGAACCTTGTTAAGATATTTATGCACGTGTTTTTTATTGAACATGTGTCACTGATAGATAGGACTGGGCAAATTCACACCATTTGGAATTTGAATTTGATTTGAATAAATTGTTTGAATCGGATCGAATCTTTGATTTCATAAAATAACAAATGTCCCATTTTTACTATTACAACTTGTCTCCATCATGGTTATCAGGAAATTTATAGTTTGTAATGTTTTTCAATTCACACTGCATTGTCTAAGAGCAACAATTTGCATATTTTAACGGCTATCGATTTTTGTCAAATTTGATTAAAATTGATAGCATTTTTGTCGTTAAAAATGAAAATTTTAGTTCATTTATCAGGTTTTTGTTCCTACGAACGATTCATGCTAGATTCGAATAAATTGTGCTTCGAATCGATTCTAATCACCGAATCGAATTGACCAGCCCTACGCATAAATTATGAGAGTACAAATTACGATCGTATAAACGACGTATTTTATTGCGATTCGCTTTATGCATGGCCGGGACCAGACCTCAAAGAAACACATTTGCGGCTACTTTATTTAAGGCAGAAACCTATTTTAAATGGTAGCACCAGCATCTGCAATATAAGTGGAACATATCCCAAAATTCTCGCCAACGCAGCTAGTTTAACCACATAGCGCACCATGTCCTCTCTTACAGACACCGGTTCCAAGTAGAGGATGGTAAATTTGGCTCCAATTTTTGCTAGTTTTTCTCGTTCAGTAGCATTGTTGGTGGAGGAAGATGTAACTATCGGTTATCGGTGGACCACCACGCGCAAGCAAGGTATCTAGCAATTCTCTCGTCTATTTCCTTAGTCTTATAGTGACCTCTAGTGTGAGGTCTTGCTGATGACGAATCGTGAATCGTTCATAGGAACAAAGATTTGTTAAGTGAATTGGGATTTTTATTTTTAACGACGAAATGCAATCGAGTTTGATGAAATTTGACCAAAATCGATTATATTTCGTCGTTTAAATGAGAACATTTTGTTTTTACTGTGCATAGAAAATACACTATAAACTATAAATTTATTTATTTTCTCCAATGGGTTATAAAAGTAAAAATGGGAGTCATTCGATCCGATTTGAAAAAAAAAAATATTTGAATCGAATTCGAATTCCAAGTGATTCGGTTTTGCCCGGCCCTACTGGTGGGTAGCAATTATTGCTGGGCAAAAACAAATCGGATCGGATCATAAATTCCATTCAAATCCCAAATATCCCATGTTTGCTACTGCAGTTGTGTACTACCATTATGAAAATCATTAATTATCTTAAAATAATTATTTATCTTACGCTCCACGCAAAGAGCAACAATTTCCATAATATACCGATAAAATATAATCAATTTTGGTCAAACTTGACTAAAACCGATTGCATTTTGTCCTTGAAAATGAAATTCTAGTTCATTTAATAAGTTTTTGTTCCTATGAACTATACGCGATTGATTTGAATAATTTGTGCTTAAAATTGATTCGAATCACCGAATCGAATTGCCCAGCCCTAGTCGCAATACCACGAAGCTTAATGCCTTAAAAATTATTGGAAACATTATTTAGTCATACATGAACCACAGATGTACCGTACATGGCTAGCACGGCCCATCAGTGACTCATACTTGACAAAAAATGTTTAAAACAAGTTTTCGATAGGATCAACCAATTAATAGATTGGGTCAAAGCAAGTAAATTTGTGAAATTTGGAAAGCTCTCTGTAAAAACTTTCCTTTAATACCTTAAAATCACAATATAATTTGAAGAGGACTCGTGATAATACGCTTTATGACTTCACAAAATCGATATGACTCATCTTCTATGACGTCATTGAGAGATTGTTTATACAAACAACAATTGAGCCTGAATAAGTTTTTGTCGTTATTCAAATAGAAATGAAACCGGTATATTAAAGCGCAGTGACTGGTATCTGCTCTGGACGACGGTAAAATCATCGGAAATTTTTTGCTTGACTAAACACATTTCAGAAAATTCAAAAATTGACTAACCAAAGGATAAAATGGAGTACAGTACTGGAATTCGAAATTCGCTTCAAAAAGGATAATGCTTCAACATCTCAGATAAACGAAATTGACGATATTTTACCACAATCTGCAGCAAAGTCATGATTTATGTCAAATTTTACACCGTGAAATTTGGCATATATCATGATTTTGCTGCAAAATAAACAAATTGAAAAATAAGATCAAAAAACGAAATCAATATTAATCAAAGTTCTAGAATCCCTGACTATAAGAATAAGGAAATAACTGTTCAGAGCATAATTTCGCGAAGTTTGGGAAACGATCCTTCATGAAAGCTTTTCCTAATACCCCTCAAGTAGGTCTCATTGTAGTTTGAAGACGACTTGTGATAATACGGATTATGACATAACAAAACCGTCATTACTCATCTTTTATGACGTCATTAAGAGATTGTTTATATAAACAACAATGAAGTATATATATGTTTAAGACCAAATCGGTTGATATTCACACCAGGATTATGATACTGAGAAAACAATATGTGGGAGTTCTCCGTTCATTCAAATCATAAATGTCTATGACTGTCTATAAAAACTCAGAAGCGGCGCCTAAAATGAGCGTACTGACAACTTCTAATTTGGCAGAGCTATTAATATTAGCTTATTTCCTCAGCATAGTAAGTGGTCGACGGTAGGGGGGGGTACCGAGTACGACCGATCGTTTTCCATTCTGAAAAAAAAATAATTCAATCTGCCTTTTATTGAATCACGAAACGGTCATCTCCAGTATTAAAGATTAAAGCAATATCAAAGCCCTTAATATTGAATATCTTTTATAGATAAATCAGGGTATTTGGGAGAAATAATACACGTTTTATGTAGTTTAACTCAAAAGTAAAAAAAAAAGAGATTTAAACCTTATCAGAGCTATGAAGTGGCCAACGCGTGTGTTTGTATTGGGACAATGTCAATTGTGTGAATGACATGGAACGTGATATTTGGAACGGGTAATAACCGTTTTATTTTTAGGAAAAATAATAAAAAAAAAGATCTAAAACCAAAATATATGTGTTGTGAAGTGGCCAACGTGTGTGTTTGAGCTTTAACAACGCGGATATTTTGAGATCCATAAATAAATCGTTGTTTATAGAACGGATTTTGAACAAGTTCTAAAAAGTACATGATCATACCAAAGCGCAGAACAGCGAAGAGCTATTTGCCCTGTTTGTTCATCAAAGTGCACGGATTTGAACAACTCTTGGTGGGATTAACGTGAGGCTAACCACTTGGTTAGCGGATCCACTTACACAAAGGCATAGAAGAAGGATAAGTAGTTAGTCCCACGTTTACTCATCATCGCCCAGGGCAAAAACCACTCACTGTACTTTCTCATATCGGTTCAGTTCCGTTTGGAATGTTTTCCACTTGGAGTGCAATTGCTGGTACTACATCGTGTAGTAGCTCTTTGCTATTAAGTGACCGTTGGCTGGTTTCCTTTAGGATATGCTTCCGGCCTTGCTGAGAGTGAATTTCAATAAAAAAAACTCTTACGGCGCTATGATGAAATTTTGAAACATTCATGTCAAAGAAGAAAGATTGATTCTGTGAAGTTCCCTTTGCTTATTTTCTGTGTAATCCAGCATTAATTCCATCTAATGCGCTATATTACCTTTGTGGGAAGATAAAAAAAAATCGTAATCTGAAAAATAGTAACGAATCTGTAAGTCTGGGTATGATGAAACGCGCGGTCGAGTCGAAATTCTGATTTTACAGCCACTTCTAGGAGTGGATCACCCTGCCCGAATCCCTGTACCAGCGGTCATTTATGGACGGACAGGTTTAGAATTGCTGGAAAGGTGTGATTTTTTCATGTTCGGCTAAGTCTGCCCAAGTTATTACACCCTGGGTTGAGTGGTAGGCACGTATTAACAAGCCGGACTCGAACCCTAGATGGTCAACCTATGATGACTACATGTTTAACCAAATAGGCCATCGCGCCCACGAATAATTCATTGTATTTGACGCATTTTTACAGATCAACGACAAGCTATATTATAAAATAAATATAAAAAGTGTACAGCCATGTATAGTTTCGCAATAAAGTGGCCAACGCGTGTGTCTTGGTTTACACGATATGAATATTTC
The DNA here is from genome assembly GCA_963675895.2 of Styela plicata. Lineage (NCBI taxonomy): Eukaryota > Metazoa > Chordata > Ascidiacea > Stolidobranchia > Styelidae > Styela > Styela plicata. The sequence goes on from OZ023153.1 coordinate 708,832, forward strand.
AAGTCCTCGATTTTCACAAACAAAGCTCTCTATTTAGAACGGATTAGGACATTCCAAACAAAACTGAACCGTCATGATAAAAAGCAGTGAGTGGTATCTGCCCTGAGCGATGATAAAACCTACTACTATCTACTGCTACTCGGGTTAACGTGGGACTAACTACTTATCCTTCTTCTATACCTTTGCGTAAAGTATCCTCTAAGTAGTTAGCCTCACGTTAATCCGACCAAGAATAGTTTACTAAAAATCCCTTTACTTTGGTGAATAAAAAGAGAAACTAGCGTTTTACTGTACTTCGCTTTGGTATGACTATGTACTTATTATACCTTGTTCAAAACCTGTTCTATAAACAACGATTTATTTATGAAAATCAAGAATTAGGAACAAGCTACAAAAGTACATAGTCATACCAAAGCGTAGAATAGTAAAGTTATTGTTGTTCTGTTTGTTTACCAGTGAAAATTGATCCTAACTATATTTAGGCGAGTTATTTTGCCGAACACAAGTCAAAGGGGATCACTCCAAGGAGGCGTGATCCATCCATGCGCTATATGGTTTATGACTGTTTACTTTGTATTCATAAAAACATAGTATACTCTGACTGAGAGATTAAATATATCGGTTCAAAAGCGATAAAAATAGGTTATCAAATAAACACACCAACGCGAAGTCATGTGCAATGTTTAACTACACTGTAACAAAAAATGCAACAAATTACTGGTCTTTGACAATAATTTTACTTGGCGGCATTGAAAAAAAAATTGAATTTTTTGGCCAAATATGAGGTGTTGATGGAACGCACCGCGAAGGTGCGGCCCATCAACAGCCAATATTTGACATAAATCTCATCCACATACCAATTTTTTAACTTCGGAAATGTGCAATCATTGCAAATGACCAGTAAATTTATCTTTAGTCACAGACTTGCAGTTATCTGAAGCTGTCCCACCAGGATTAGAAAGAGTGAGTGAGAAGTAAGGATTTCGCAACGACGTTCTAAGATAAATATTCGAAGTAAAGTTCGAACGCAGATCGCACGCTGGTCGGAATCATTGTGATCACAAAAGGATCGTCAACCTTGGCCACAGTTAAACTCAAATTATATTTCGTCAAGCATGGCCACAGATGGGCCGCGTCTCCGCGACGCGGTCCATCTGTGGCCATGCTTGACAAAATATATTTTGAGTTTATTTTGTTACCTAATTATATATGGACGCAAAGTTTACAAAAAAATACGGAATGAGGTTTGTATCTATGAGATAAAAAATAATGAACCCAGATATATCAACGCAATCAGTCGAACGGGGTTTAAATTCGTTCATTATGTAAATTTGTTCATTATATATATAGGACATTGTTTCCAGGAAAATAAAACTTTGAGTGACTTCACAAAGTTATGACGTCACATGTGTATGACGTCACACTTTATGTTTTTGGCTTATCGATCTGTGACGCATGCTTGTCAAAATAACAGTCATAACTGTTAAATAATTTTAAATAGAAAAAAATCTACTAGAACTGTAGAAATAGAAAATTCATCGAAAATTATATGAACGCAGAAAAAAAATGTAAATGTTTTTCAATGTTTATATACAAAATAACGGAATGCTCGGTTTTAGGTAATTTGACCCAAATGCAAGCCTTTGAAATAATTATTGGGTGAAAAACCCAATTTTCGTACTGGGATAATTTCACACAAAGAATATGTAATTTGACCCCCTGTACAAAAAAAAACACGGAAAAAATTACATTTTGCATTTTTGCATTTTGCAATATTTAGTGTATTGTTAATATAACAGAAAAAAATTGTATTAACCAAAAAAAAGATATTTTGTTAAAATTTTTAATGGCTGAAATATGGTATTTGATTGAATAGAAATGATTCACAATGATATCTAGATACGAGATTTTTCTTGCGTCTTGCTATTCCATCCCGTGTAGAACATATGAGGAATCGGTGAGGTTATCGAGCATAGTCTCAAGGCTGTGGGTTACAATGCCTCGACCAGGGGCACCGCACATGTATTGCTAATTGAAGCATTTTTCGTTCATCGATCTTGAGCATACTTCGTTGGGGTTCGAACCCGTGACATTAGTTCGACAGCTATTGTCGGTTTCATCACGCCACCGCGGTCCACGCGTCCGTTTAAAGTGGCCAGGGCAGTACCACGAATCGGAGAATAAATGATCACCCCAGCAATATCAGAATATCTTTGAGTAAATCGATTTCCATTATTTTGCACAGTCGTTCATGTGAGTGAATTTCACAAAAACCTTTTTTTTCAGTTCTTAGCTACATTTTATCCATAAATGATCAAAAATATTGAATATTAATTTTTTCTTTTATGATTTTCATATTCGCAACCCTGCAAATTTCAAGAAAGGTCCTTGTTTGTCATGTGCTTTCTGTTTATGTTCGTTAAAAAAAAAAAAATTACCAATCTGTAAAAGAAAAGCAATTTATCAATACTAAGTAAACACAGACACCATTTCGCTTAGAAACCTTTTATTAAATGTTTATATACAAAATAAACAAATTATCGGTTCTGGGTAATTTGACCCAAATTAAAGCCTTTGATATAATGCACGGGTTAAACCCAATTTGTGTACTGGAGCAGTTTCTCACAGACCCATGCGGTTTGACTTCCCACAATAAGATTATCATTTTACCGCAAGGATGAACCCTATATTACCAGTCGACCGATTCGGTGATTCGAATCGATTCGAAGCACGATCAATCCGAATTAATCGTGAATCGTTCATAGGAACAAAAACTTGTTAATTGAACTAAGATTTTTATTTTTAACGACGGAATACAATCGATTTTGGTCAAATTTGACCAAAATCGATTATATTTCGACGTTAAAATATGAAAATCGTTGCTCTTAGTGCAAATTGAAAATACTCTACAAACTATAAATTTCTTAATTTTCACAAAGGAGACAAGTTGTAATAGTAAAGGGGGATATTTGTTATTTACAAAAAAATAGTGATTCGATTCGATATTTGAATTAGATTCGAGTTCCAAATGATTGGTTTTGTCCAGACCTATACGTAGACCTCCGTGCGCCGGCGAGGCGTCCAGCAGATTTCTCCGATATATTCATTCCTTGCGCAATTTGACTTTCCACAATAAGATTATCATTATACCGCATGGGTGAACCCTAACTGAAGAGTCAGCCAGCTAGACAGTGATACAAAAGATTATCCACTCAAAATGGGCAATTGTAAAATGTTATACGCAATGAGTAACTACATATATATATATATCTATTTTTTTATAAAAATTCCCTCAAAGCAAGACCTGAAGCAGTGTCTAAAAGGGACCAACTAATGGTCACTTAATAGCAAAGAGCTACTAGAAGATGTAGTACCAGCAACTGCACTTTAAGCAGAAAAGATTCTAAACGGAACTGAACTGGTATGTTAAAGTGAAGTGGATGGTATCTACCCTGGGCGATGATGAAACCATCTACCACTTTTTGTTTCCTTTTAGTAGCGTCTTACGACATGCAGGAAATACGTTAAATACGTTAGGACTATTCTGAAGCCCCTGCATACAGGGGTTATAGAACTGAAGACATGGACTACCCCCTCCCAATGAATTACACACGGATAAATTGCAATGATTATTCACGTTCTATGAGGCTGCAAAATTGCCCTAATGTATTTCATACATGTCGTGTAGGACAACTTGGAGAGAACCAAAAAGAGGTATACAGTTTTACAATCGCCCAGGGCAGATGCCAGTCATAGCAATTAAATATAGCGTTTCAGTTCTGTATAAAATAATTTCCGCTTATTTCGCTTTTTCCCTGCATTTTTTGGATTTGAATTTTATATCGTTTTGAGGGCCGCTTCAAACCTTGCGTAATGCGAAACTCCAAATAAAAAAAAATTATTTAAGTGGATAGAGAAAAAATGGCTCATGAACGTATTTCACTGTTTATATACAAAATAACAATATGCTTGGTTTTAGGTAATTTGACTCAAATGTGAGGCTTACATAATACACGGGTTATGAAACCAATTTGCACAGGAACACCTTCGCAAAAAAAACATGCAATTTGACTCCTTGTACACAAAAGATTAATAATTTGCAGGCTTCACCTCATTACTATTATCGAAACATTTGGAATTTATTCGGATCAATGGTGAATCGTTCATAGGAACAAAAACTTGTTAAGTGAACTAGAATTTTAATTTTTAACGACGAAATGCAATCGATTTCGGTCGAATTGGATCAAAATCGATTACATTTCGTCGGTAAAATATGGAAATTATTTCTCGTTGTTTGAATTAAAAATGCAATATAAATTACTTTATTTTCACAATGGAGACAAGTTGTAATAGTAAAATGGGATATTTGTTATTTACAAAGAATTAGTGATTCGATTCGAAAAAAAATATTCGAATCAGATTCGAATTCTAAGTGATTCCGTTTTGCCCAGTCCTATGCGTGAACCACCTCGTGCCGGCGAGGCGTCCAGCAGACTTCTCCCATATAATCATCCCTTACGGGATTCGAACCGAAACCAGGACTTTATGGATGCGTTGTTCGAAGCGTATTCCCAACACATTACCTACTGAGCTAACACTTGGGAAACACTTAGGGCCTTCCTGAGGGTTCTTTATTTCTTGATTAACCTAAGGTAAAATAAAGTTAAATTGAAGGATGCACGAATTTTCCATAATAATAGTTAGATTTCTTGGGGTCCTTTCTTTCGTTTTACCCCCTTTTTCAATACATAAAATGCAATATTACATAACTGAACTCAGATGACTTTTCAAAGTGGCAATTCTTTTTTTTTTTTTCCTTTTTTTTTTTTGTAAAAATAAACCCATTTTCGTAGATTAACTGACCGCAAACTCAATAATTGACCACGAATTTAGCTAGCATACACGAGAAGGTATAATAGAGATTAGTATTTGAATAGCTGCTCCGGTTCACCACCCATAAATATATCTTGCTTTGTTGAGCATATGCCATAAATGAACCGCTCTTTCTGGGCTCCTCTTGCTTGATTCAGTTCTCTCGAAAGATATTCGCAAAAACAGCAAAACCACACTGTAACAAAAGTACAGCAAATTTACTGGTTATTTGCAGTAATTGCATATTTCCGAAGTTAAAAAAAACGCCATGTTGATGAGATTTGTGCCAATTATGGGCATTACCACCTTCGCGGTACGTTCCATCAACACCCCATATTTGGCCAAAAAAGTCAAATTTGAATTTTTTCCATTACCGCCAAGGAAAATTACTGTCAAGGACCAAGGATTTTGTTGCATTTTTGTGACACCGCACACATTCAAATCTGTGAACTGAGCCACATAACACTTGCACGCGCTGTTCATCTGTGGCTCATGCTTGACATAAGAATTTTTCATTGTAAATTTATATATTACGTCAGCAAGTTACATAACTGGTTTTAAAATTCTTTTGAACTTGGTGAATAAATTTTCAAAGCATTATTTTTTCAAAGGTAAATCCCCATTTTCGTGCGGTAAAAGCCCGCCAAGGCAATAATTGACCGCAAACTTATCGGTGTAAAGAGTAATGGAGATTTGTATTTGAAGAGCTGCTGAGACTTCTTCCCCTCTAAGTTTTTATTATTGAAACTTGCTAGCAAGATGTCGGAGACCAGTGATTTTGTTGCGTTTTCTTCACGTTACACACGCTCAAATCTTTGAACCGTGCCAGATAACACTTGTACGCGCTGTTTATCTGTGGCTCATGCTTGAAATAAGACTTTTTTATTTTAGATTAATATATTACGTCAGCAAGTTACATAACTGGTTTTAAAATTCTTTTGAACTCGGTGAATAACTTACGACTTTTCAAAGCATTATTTTTTCAAAGGTGAATCCCCATTTTCGTGGGGTAAAAGGCCGCAAACGCAATAATTGACCGCAAACTTATCGGTGTAAAGAGTAATGGAGATTTGTATTTGAAGAGCTGCTGAGATTACTTCCCCTCTAAGTGTTTTTATTTATTTTTTTTTTAATTTTCCTTAATCAAAGTGGATAGCAGAGGCTGGAAAGAATCAACTAAAGTCCGCTTAAGCGCCGAAGAGGATGCACAGGTGGCTAATGCATCGGTATGTTCAAATCAGGAATCGAGAAATCGAATTATTCTGAATGTGTTTCTATTTAAACGGATAGTTTTGACGCACAGCCATTTTCCCATAGCACTGATACTTTTGAAATGTATGTGACGTAGCAGGATCTCAAAGGAAATCTTAGCTCAAATGAGTCGGCAATATGTTGTAAATAGGTCTGGGCAATTCGATTCGAAGAACGATTTATTCGAATCAATCGTGAATTGTCCATAGGAATAAAACTTGTTAAACTAACTAGATTTTTCATTTCGAACGGTGAAATGCAATAGATTTTGGTCAAATTTGACCAAAATAGATTGCATTTTGTCCTCGAAATATGAAAATCGTTGCTCCACCGTTACACCATATACTATGAATTTCTACATTTCCATAATGGAGATAAGTTGTAATAGTAAAAATGGGATATTTGTTACACGCGTAGAATTAATAATTCGATCCGATTTGAAAAAATATTCGAATCAGATTCGAATTCCAAATGATTCGGTTTTGCCCATCCCTAATTGTAAACACAATCAATGTCCTCTTTGGCTCGAGTTTTTTTCTGTATCTTCAAACTTTCTTTTGCACGGACTTTAATAAGTTGGAAACATCCCACGAAGTTCGCTCAAAGCAAGTGAGCAAGCAGTGCCTAAAGTGAACTAATTATTCAAATGAACTACAATAAATAATAGAGTGCAGTTAGTGGTATCTGCCATGGGCGACAATGGACCAGTACAACTTTTTTTAAGTTTCCTTTTGATCGCCTCTTATAACATGCAAGAAATGCATTATAGGCCTAACAGGGCGATATTCTCAGCAAAGTGGGTTGCAGTATCGAACAACGCGCGGAGGTGTTACAGTATACGTAACCTTTAACCCCGGTTTTAAGCTAATGCGTAAAAACCCAGACAATCTCTTGACTTCACTCAGTTCACTCGAAAAAGATTTCAAGGTCCGTACCTCCATGGCGCCATTTTTTTAGAGATGTTTGAACGGCGATTGGGCGTGCTAAATTGTACTTCACCTTCAACCCTGGTCTCAAGCTAATCCGTAAAAACCTAGACAATCCCTTGACTTGACTGAGTTCATTTGAATGAGATAAACAAACACCATGACCACGAACTCAAATGTGTCAACTCAATTACAGAAAAAACTCAAACATTTTGGTCAAGCATGAGCCACAGATGGATCGCGCTGACTAAGCGCGGTCCATCTGTGGTTCAAGCTTGACAAAATATAGTTTTTATTCGAAAGATTTATATATTACGTCAGGAGTTACATAACTGCTTCCTAGACGAATTCTAAAAATGGATTTGTAAACCTATAACATAAGCTGATTACTGGTGTTAATATTACGCAGATTTGGTTTTCTTATTTGCTTTGGGGACCATGACCTTTGTTAAAACGACCACAATCTTTTGATTGAAGAATATTACAAAATAGATATTTTTTATTGAAATTCACTCTAAGCTAAGTTGGAAGCAGTGCTGTAACGGAATTAACTATCGGCCGCTTAATAGCAAAAAGCCCTGAGGCACGGGGTTTGGAATTGTCCTAACGTTTTTCCTGCGTGTGTGAGAGGAGACTAAAAAGAAGCAAAAGAGTGTTAGATGGTTTCATCGTCGCCATAGGCAGATACCCCTCGCTGCACTTTACCATGACGGTTCAGTTCCATCTAAGGATGTACTTCGGTAAGAGTGTAGATGCTGGTAATACGTCTTTTAGTAGATCTTTGCTATTGAGTGGTCCTTAGTTGGTTTCTTTTAGGCACTGCTTCCGGCCTTGCCAGAATGAATTTGAATGAAAAAAGATGTAGTACCAGAAACTGCAATTTAAGCGGGAAACATCTTTAAATGGAACTGAACCGTCATGATAATGTGCAGGGAGCGATATCTGCGCCTCTCACGACACGAACAAAATGCAAATACTTTATGACCACTCCCAGGGCCTTCCTAAGGTTCAACCAAAACGAAAAATTGAAGTTTGGAATATTTTGAACAACTAGCTATATATATATACCCTGTTCAAGGCGCAGTAACAGCGGCCACTTACAGACGAATAGAGTTACAACTGCTGGAAAAACAGGATCTTTTTCTGTTCAGCTTAGCCTACCCAAGTTATCACACCCTGATTTGAGTGGTGGACATGAATAAGCGGGCCGGACTCGCCGGGACTCGATCCCGATTATATTAAACTAAGCACTAATATGCCCTGGAGTCGCGTAAAAATTAGTTTTTTTTTTCTTATTTTGAAACATTTCTTGGTTTATTGTATTCACGCACGCGCATGTACAAAAATACAAAATTGACTTCTTTGGGCAAATATGGGCTGTTGATGGAACGCACCGCGAAGGGCCATAATTGGCATAAATCTGATCAACATGGCGTTTTTTTACTTTTGGAAATATGCAGTTACTGCAAATTACCAGTAAATTCACTATACTTTTGTTGCAGTGCACATGTGGCGTGCAAATATTGGAGAATTTCATTTTTACATACGTTGAGCTTCCATGTATTGTTTTTTTTTACCAAAGCACAACGCCGCAAATAGCGAATCTATATTGACACCGATAACACCAGGCTTTCATTACAATATTTTGAAAACTTGTTAGGGTCGGTATCTGTGTTGCTTCAGGCGATTCTTCTGTGCGTTTGGACAATATTGAAAAACGCAAAATTGATGTTCTTGATTGACGCACATCCGCCCTCTCACCCAAATACCTGTTTTTTATTTTTAATTACGAACTATAGAATAGCCCAAACGCACTTGCTGCGTGTCGCAAGGTCGAAAACAATAAAGAAGTGATAGATGGTTCTACTATCTCCCAGGGAAGATACCACTGACTGCACTCTACTATAGCGGTTCAATGCTGGTACTATATTTTTTTAGCAGGTCTTGTCGTTTGAGCAATATCGCATCACTTCGAGTCCCGAGTCAAGTCGAGTCGAGAAACACGCGAGTTGCGCGTCGAGCGAGCGCGAGTTGCGCGTCGTAGGGATGGTCAATTCGAATCAGTTCGAAGCACAGATTATTCGAATCAATCGTGAATCGGTCATAGAACAAAAACTGTCTAAATGAAGTGGAATTTTTCATTTTTAACGACGAATTACAATCGATTTTGGTTAAAGTTGACCAAATCACGAGTACGATTAGATTAGTAAATAAATTCTTCAGCGATGACAGGTCTAATTATTTAGCTAAGACGACTTGAGTCGAGTCAAGGCATCGATAGTTGTTACTGTTTAGACACTGCTTGCGACCTTGCAAAGAGTGAATGTATATAAATAATATAGTCTTTTTGAAAACAGAATTGTTTTCTTCAATTTTCACTGTCAATCAATAGATTAGAGTCCACGATTGCGCCAAAAACAAAGAAAAAATATTAATCAATCCCAAAAGCGTTGGGCGAATATTGAATATTATCATTTTGCACACGTAATAACTTTCACATTGTCTTTTAACAAGAGCTCAACGCCCCAAATAGCGAATCTATATTGACACCGGCAACACTAGGCTTTCATTACAATGTTTTGGAAATTTGTTTGACCGGTGTTTCAGTTGATTCAGATGTTTTCTGCATCGTAGTGCGGTATACACTTGAAGTTGTCTCATAATACACGTCGAGCTGTGCCGTCGGTGATTTGTGTTGTGTTCTATTACAGTTACAAGTTTGTAGAATTTTTGAATTATATGCTTGAGCCTGTCCATGAACCTACCGGGGGGCTTATACCCAACAAACGTTAGGCACGAACCTTTCACGGAAAATCTAAGAAGTTGTTGGTAACGACACCATATGTCGGTATAAATAAGTAAAGAGTTGCACATATTTTGTGTCAACACCATATTTTCGCATTTCTTTCATTTCTATGTTTTGTCACCTTGTATAATTGGCGAACAAATATTTTGATTTCGTATTATATTACCTCATCGATGCACGATGGGGTAGAATTATCGAACCGGATATGTATAAAACGGAGGCTACAAAATAACCAATGGTGGGATCAGAAACTTGATGTGGTTGTAATAAAAAAAATTAAAAACTTTTAAACTCGAAATATGACGTCATTATGGGCGCTGCAGCCAATTAAAATCTCATAAAACGAGCGTTTTTATTATATATCACTAGAAAACAGCCGGGAGGACGTTAAAACCAACAAAATTGGTGATTCCTTTCATGAATGTTCGAAAAAAAACAATTACTGCAAAATGAAGGGTAAATTTACTGCATTTTTTTACAGTGTGGGTGAACTCATATGATTACCTTCCCTAACAAATTTGCATATTTGAATCTACTAGATAAAAGGTCGTGATCAATTAGACTAACCGCGTTATAGAGGAATACCAAGAAATAAGAAATCATTATGATTACCTAGAAAATCGTGTTCCCCTTAGTTAAAGGAATTTTTTTTATTGAATTTCGCTTTAAACAAGGGGGGGGGGGGGTGGCTCTTGAAATAAACAAACTAACGGCCACTTAATGGTAAAAAGCTACTTTGAAATATACTACAAACAACTGCAACTCGTGTAGTGATATCTGTGGACGATCCAAGACATTTTTTTATTGAAATTCATTCTGAGCAAGGTGTGAAACAGTGCCTGAAAGGAACCAACTAGTGGCCGCTTAATAACAAAAAGCAACTACCTTTTACGATGCACAGGAAAGCATCCTCTGTTACATATATACACTTCGTGATTGCAAAAAACTACCAAAAGATGTAGTACCAGCAATTGCACTCTGAGCGGAAATCATCCCAAACAAAACTGACTCGCCAATGTAAAGATTTTAGAATAGTCATAATGTATTTCCCGCTTGTCGTTAGAGGCGACCAAAGCGAAACAAAAAATTGGTAGTTGTTTTTACCGTCGCACAGGAAAGATATCAATCACTGCACTTTACCGTAGCGGTCAAGTTTCATTTGGGATGTTTTCCGCTTATAGTGCAGTTCCTGCTACTACGTCTTTTAGCATATCTTTGCTTTTAGGTGGCCGTTTGTTGGTTCATTTTAGACACTGCCACCGACCTTGCTCAGAGTGAATTTCAATAACAGAAAATAATGTTTGGTGGTTGCATTGGGCGTCGGTAAAAACAACCAAAACTTTCTTCAAGTATTCTTTTTGTATTTTCAAATGAGTTTCATCAAAGTAAGATATAAAACACCGAATCAAAAAAGCAGGGATTGCATATTTCCAAAATTAAAAAAACGCCATGTCGATGAGATTTATGCCAAGTATAGGCTGTTGATGGACCGCATCTCGGTGGGGCGCTCCATCAACGGCCCATAATTTGTGAAAAAGTCTCATTTTATAGTTTTATATCAATATCTTAAAGTTAATATCAAAGATCAAGGATTATACTGTATTTTTATAACAACGTTGCAAAAATTATTTTAACAATTCGATGAAGAGACGCAACTCATGGTTCCCTATCCTAACAATCAAATAAGCTGTGGCAATCTCCAGATATTTTAACATCTATTTTGGTGTGTTATGCCAAATTTTAATCACCATATGACGTCATATGTCCACTGAATCGGCGTAGTGGAGTGACATCTGTGTTGGGCGTAATGGGCACTTATGGAATTTTCAAATTTTTCTTCACCATATGACGTCATATGGTCAATTATAACCAAGCAGAATTAAACTCAAATAAATTCTTTCAAGGTTAACAGCTGTGATTCCCGCTTCATCGACCAATAATTTTCCAGAAAAATTTTGTTGTGTCTGTTCAATTTTCAAGAAATTACTTAATTTGGGTAAAAGAGTCATTTTTACTCTTCAATATTCGTGTTTTCAAAACTGTTATAATTGCCGAACAAATATGTCTTCTATCCACAAAATTACAAATATATTTGTAAGCTTTCGTTAGGTCATGGCCTAACTTCTTCGAACGAAACAAGATATGACTTATATAACAGTTAATGATAATTATTCGTTGTTACATAAGCCATATTTTAAAGGAAAAACCTAATATCCAATCAGAGTGGCAATATTTATTCTTTAATATTAGTGTTTTCACAACTTTCCTAATAGACGAAAAAATTAGATTTTCAAAGGCTAGGGTCATCGGGTTGTGTTTGTAAACTTGACACACTGACGTAAAAAGCGTTTTATCAAACCGATCACAGGTTTATTTTGCCAAGCATGGGCCACAGATGGACCGCGCTTCGGTAGCGCGATCCATTAGTGGCTCATACTTGATAATAGATTTCATACTTAGCGTACAAATTAAAAAATTTGAGTTTTACTAAGGTTGCGCGACTTTAAAATTGATAGAATGTCGTATGCTATTATCAATTGTTAACTACAAAATGTGGATGTTAAATATTTGTAAAAGAACTGTAATAAGTATTTAAATAATTTAAATCGATTTGGATCTTTAATCTGAAAAGACTTAATACTTTTTCTGACGTATATATGATCAATTAAGGAAGTCAAAAAAGAAAAAAAACGTAATTCGGGTCGAAGTAGAATATTTTTTCTTTCATATTTGTGTTTTCACAACTTTCCTAATAGACGAGCAAATTGGATTTCCAAATTTACAAACGTTGGGGTCGCCAGGGTTGTGATTTTAAACTTGACACAGTGACGTGAAACGTTCTTTCACAATTCTATTTTTGTCAAGCATGAGTCACTGATGGGCCGCGCCTAGACAGCGCGATCCATCAGTGACCCATGTTGGCAAATGATAAAAAATCACTACAAAGCAATATTTCGAGTTCAAATCAATACAAAAAAAATGCTTTAAATAGCATTTTTTAAATGTCAATAAAAAAAAATGTTTTTCTTATTACCGCTGGCGTAAGGAGTTCAAATTTCTATGTTTTGATACAATTTCAAACAAATAAGACAAAATAAGTATTCTGAAGTTTAATGCGATTCCCGTATGTTACAATTTCGCATTTTTTTATTGAATGTGAAAATAAAAAAAATAACGTTTTTCTTATTACCGCTGGCGTAAGGACGGCGGTCAAGTCTTCTTTCATTTCTATGTTTTGTAAACAATTTCAAACAAATAAGATGAATTCTGAAGTTTAATGCGATTCCCGTATGTTACAATTTCGCATATAAAGATTCACGAGATAAAAAGTCATGATAAATTAGACGGATCGATTCAAAAGTTGAAGACAAGAAACAGAAATAATACTATTCATCATACCATATTTAGCAAAAATTTTTTTTCAGTTTGCTTAAAAAGTGATTTACAGGCATTATGTAGAAATTCTTTAAGAAAAAAAAAAACACTAAAGTTTATGATTTTATGCTTGACACAATGCCTTGGAACGATTTTATCTTATATTCCAAAACCAAATTTTATTTTGTTAATTCTTGCCGGCGCGATCCATCATTGACAAACTTAACAAATAATTTCCTAATTGGCTATCAAATTAAAAAACAAATATTAAGTTATGCAATTGATCTGGGAGACGTGGACTAACTACTTATCCTTCCTCTGTGCCTTTTTGTTTGCGAATCTGTATGCAGTACATGTAAGGATACAGTAGCAAGAGTAATTAAAACTAACCAAAGAGGTTCAAAGTCTTGCTTCACACTCAAACAAATTTATTTCTGTAATGTTTCGTCTGACCAAAGCCAGACTTCTTAATACAACCAAACACTCCAGTACAGAAATAAATTTGTGTAAGTGTGAAGCAAGACTTTGAACCTCTCTACTACGTTATGCAACTGCAAATTATAGACAATGAAGTAAGAATGATTTTAAAAAAAAATGTCAGGTGTAAAATGAAAAAAAATACATTTTCCTTACTACCGCCGACGTACGAACGCCTGTCATAGCTTCTTTCATCTATATGTTTTGTAAACTAATTTCAAATAATGAATGTTAGAACAGGTGTCAGTGCTGCCCCACTTTGTGCTTTCGGTTTGCATTTGATCGGTATAAAAATAGAACCTTACATTGTGGAAAAAAAAGAGGAAAATTGACTCGGTTAAATGGGTTTGCGAACCGGAATTACCGGGAGTGTAACATGAGATCTTTAACCTGTAACTAGCAGTGGGCAAAATGGGAGCATTTGGAATTTTAGTTTATAATGTATTTTCTATCCACACTCCATGTCTATGAGCAACAAAATTATTTTAACGAAAAAATATAATCAATTTTGGTAAAAGTTGACTAAAATCGATTGCTTTTTGTCGTTCAAAATGAAAATCCTAGATAATTTAGCATGTTTTTGTTCTATGAACAATATTTTCACTATTGAATCGAATAATTTAACCGAATCGAATTGACCGGTCCTACCTGTGAGGTTTAATTGGTAACCACACAAAATAACTGCATTGGAAAATATTGCCGTAGGAGAACGTGCTTCCCATTAAGCGAACGTAACAGGAACACGGAGCGTAAGAAAACGTTACTGAGGCCACCCCGAGTGGTTGCATTTCATTTATCTTAAGTCAGAGTGTTTTGGCGTTTCGTATAATTTGTGTACAAATATTGCAATGTTGTATCAAGTTACTTAGTGGATTCTCGGAACTCACACCAATCTTACAGTTGCGAGGAACACGAGGGCACAGGAAAACGTTACTTAGGCCACAAATGGTTACATTTGCTTTATTTTGAGTCGCCGTGTTCTGTCATGATGCATAATTAGTGAACAAAGATTGAAAGGTCGTATGAAGTTACTTGATGAATTCGCGGAACTCACGCCAATCTTACAGTTGTGGGGAACACGAAGGCGCAAGAAAACGTTAATTAGGCTACAAATGGTTACATTTGCTTTATTTGGATTCGCGTTTTCTGGCTTCTTGTATAATTTGTGAACAAAGATTGGAATGTTGTATCAAGTTACTTATAGATTCTCGGAACTCGCACCAATTTTACATTTGCGGAAGATGCTCATCATTACACGAACGTAATAGGAACACGGGGCGTAATTAGGCCACGAGTGGTTGTATCTCCTTCATTTTGAGTCGCCGTGCTTTGTCATGTTGCATAATTAGTGAACAAAGATTGAAATGTTACATCAAGTTACTTGATGAATTCCCGGAACTCACCCCAAATTTTACAGGTACGGAAGATGCTCATCATTAAACGAACGTAATAAGAACACGAGGGTGTAAGAAAATGTACTTAGGCCACCCCAAGTGGTTGCCTTTCATTTATCTTAAGTCAGAGTGATTTGGCATCTTGTATAATTCGTGAACAAATATTGAAATGTTGTATCAAGTTAGTTGATGAATTCGCGGAACTCACACCAATCTTACAGTTGCGAGAAACACGGGGCGCAAGAAAACGTTAATTACGCCACATGTGGGTACTTTTGGTTTATTTTGAGTCACCGTATTTTGTCATGATGCATAATTAGTGAACAAAGATTGAAATGTTGTATCAAGTTACTTGATGAATTCTCGGAACTCACACCAATTTTACAGTTTCGGAACATGCTCATCATTAAACTAACGTACTAGGAACACGAGGACGTAAGAAAACGCTAATTAGGCCACAAATGGTCACATTTGCTATATTTTGATCCAGCGTGTTTAGCATCTTGTATAATTAGTGAACAGAGATTGAAATGTCGTATCAATTTACTCTATGAATTCCCAGAACTCACACCAATCTTACATTTGCGGAAGATGCTCATCATTAAACGAACGTCATAGGAACAAGAGGGCATAAGAAAACGTCAATTGGGCCACAAATGGTTACATTTGCTTTATTTTGATTCCGCGTGTTTAACATCTTGTATAATTAGTGAATAAAGATGGAAATGCTGTATCAAGTTACTTGATGAATTCTCGGAACTCACACCAATCTCACAGTTGTAGAAGATGCTTCATCATCAAACGAATGTATTAGGAACACGGGGGCGTAAGAAAAAAACGTTAGTTACGCCACAAATGGTTACATTTGCTCTATTTTGATTCCGCGTGTTTTGGCATCTTGTATAATTAGTGAACAAAGATTGATCGAGTATGAAGTTACTTGATGAATTCCCGGAACTCACACCAATCTCACAGTTGCGAAAGATGTTGCATCATTAAACGAACTTAATAAGAACACGAGGGCGTAAGAAAACGTACTTAGGCCAACACGTCTGGTTGCATTTCATTTATCTTAAGTCAGAGTGATTTGGCATCTCGTATAATTTGTGAACAAATATTGAAATGTTGTATCAAGTTACTTGATGAATTCGCGGAACTCACACCAATCTTAGAGTTGCGAGAAACACGGGGCGCAAGAAAACGTTAATTAGGCCACAAATGGTTACTTTTGCTTTATTTTGATTCGCCGTGTTTTGTCATGATGCATAATTAGTGAACAAAGATTGAAATGTCGTATCAAGTTACTTGATGAATTCGCGGAACTCACCAATCTTAGAGTTGCGAGGAACACGAGGGCGCAAGAAAACGTTAATTAGGCCACAAATGGTTACATTTGCTTCATTTTGATTTGCGTTTTCTGGCTTCTTATATAATTTGTGAACAAAGATTGAAATGTTATATCAAGTTACTTGATGAATTCTCGGAACTCACACCAATTTTACAGTTTCGGAACATGCTCATCATTAAACTAACGTACTAGGAACACGAGGACGTAAGAAAACGCTAATTAGGCCACAAATGGTCACATTTGCTATATTTTGATCCAGCGTGTTTAGCATCTTGTATAATTAGTGAACAGAGATTGAAATGTCGTATCAAGTTACTCTATGAATTCTCAGAACTCACACCAATCTTACATTTGCGGAAGATGCTTCATCATTAAACGAACGTCATAGGAACAAGAGGGCATAAGAAAACGTCAATTAGGCCACAAATGGGTACATTTGCTTTATTTTGATTCCGCGTGTTTAACATCTTGTATAATTAGTGAATAAAGATGGAAATGTTATATCAAGTTACTTGATGAATTCCCAGAACTCACACCAATCTCACAGTTGTAGAAGATGCTTCATCATCAAACGAATGTATTAGGAACACGGGGGCGTAAGAAAAAAACGTTAGTTACGCCACAAATGGTTACATTTGCTCTATTTTGATTCCGCGTGTTTTGGCATCTTGTATAATTAGTGAACAAAGATTGATCGAGTATGAAGTTACTTGATGAATTCTCGGAACTCACACCAATCTCACAGTTGCGGAAGATGTTGCATCATTAAACGAACTTAATAAGAACACGAGGGCGCAAGAAAACGTACTTAGGCCAACACGTGTGGTTGCATTTCATTTATCTTAAGTCAGAGTGTTTTGGCATCTCGTATAAGTTGTGAACAAAGATTGAAATGTTGTATCAAGTTAGTTGATGAATTCTCGGAACTCACACCAATTTAATAGTTGCGGAAGATGCTGCATCATTAAGCGAACGTAATAGGAACATGGGGGCGTAAGAAAACGCTAATTACGCCACAAATGGGTACTTTTGCTTTATTTTGATTCGCCTTGTTTTGTCATGTTGCATAATTAGTGAACAAAGATTGAAATGTTACATCAAGTTACTTGATGAATTCCCGGAACTCACCCCAAATTTTACAAGTGCGGAAGATGGTCATCATTAAACGAACGTAATAAGAACACGAGGGTGTAAGAAAATGTACTTAGGCCACCCCAAGTGGTTGCATTTCATTTATCTTAAGTCAGAGTGATTTGGCATCTTGTATAATTCGTGTACAAATATTGAAATGTTGTATCAAGTTACTTAGTGGATTCTCGGAACTCACGCCAATCCTACAGTTGCGGAAGATGCCCATCATTGAACGAACGTAATAGGAACACGGGGACGTAAGAAAACTTTACTTAGGCCACAAATGGTTACATTTCCTTCATTTTGATTCGGCGTGTTTTGTCATGATGCATAATTAGTGAACAAAGATCGAAATGTTGTATCAAGTTACGTGATGAATTCTCAGAACTCACACCAATCTTACATTTTACAGTTTACAGTTTACATTTTACAGTTGCGGAAGATGCTCATCATTAAACGAATGTAATAGGAACACGGGGACGTAAGAAAACGTTACTTAGGCCAACCCGAGCGGTTACATCTCCTTCATTTCGAGTCGCCGTGTTTTGGCATCTTGCATAATTAGTGAACAAAGATTGAAATGTCGTATCAAGTTACTTGATGAATTCGCGGAACTCACCAATCTTAGAGTTGCGAGGAACACGAGGGCGCAAGAAAACGTTAATTAGGCCACAAATGGTCACATTTGCTTCATTTTGATTTGCGTTTTCTGGCTTCTTATATAATTTGTGAACAAAGATTGAAATGTTATATCAAGTTACTTGATGAATTCCCAGAACTCACACCAATTTTACAGTTGCGGAAGATGCTCCATCATTAAACGAACTTAATAGAAACACGGGGAGTAAGAAAACGTTACTTACGTCACAAATGCATTTGCTCTATTTTGAGTCGGCGTGTTCTGGCGTCTTGAAGAACTTGTGAACAAAGATTGGAATGTTGTATCAAGTTACTTATAGATTCTCGGAATTCGCACCAATTTTACAGTTGCGGAAGATGCTCATCATTAAATGAACGTACCGGGAACACGAGGGCGTAAGAAAACTTTAATTAGGCCACAAATGGTTGCATTTGCTTTATTTCGATTCCGCGTGTTTTAGCATCTTGTATAATCAGTGAACAAAGAGTATCAAGTTACTAATGTGCGTGATATTTCTTGAAATGTGTTAAAACGTCAGAATGATAACCATTAACAGGACGTTGAACGTCGGTAAACAAATTTGCGTCAGTAATTCGCAAGGAAACGTTATACACATAGGGTTGGGCAAACCCGAATCATTTAGAATTTGAATCTGATTCGAATAATTTTTTCGAATCAATATCAAATATCTCATTTCTCAGTATTCCAAATTGTCCCCATTTTGAGATTCATAAAGTTTTTAGCTCATTGTACATTTTCAAATTCATACGCAGTGTCCAAAGGCAACAATTTTAATATTCATATTCATCATATGATTCGGTGATTCGAATCGATTCGAACCACAATTTATTCGAATCAATCATGAAACGTTCATAGGAACAAAAACTTGCTAAACGAACTAGAATTTTCTTTTTTAACTACAAAATGCAACCGATTTTGGTCAAACTGGACCAAAATCGATTATATTTTGTCGTTAAGATATGAAAATTGTTGGTCTTGGACGTGAAGTGTGAAATACACTATAAATTTCCTGATTTCCATTATGGAGACAAGTGGTAATAATAAACATTGCATATTTGGTATTTACATGGAATTTATGATTCGATCCGATTCGAAAAAATAATTGTATTGTTTGGAATGCGTGGATGGAAACATCTAAATTTGTATAAGGAATGACAGGTGTTCGAAGATTTGGTTTTGCCCTGCCCTAGTGATGTGTCTTTGAATTGCGTGAAAACGTCAGGGTGACATACGGCAATAGGGCGGGGTGAATCGTATGAATTGCCATAATAAGTCGATAATGGATTCCGGGGACTAACAACCAATTGGCCACTTTGGGTGATGCTTCTTCGTACTAAAGTGTGTAAAATTATTTTTGGGAATGCGTAAAAGCGTAAGAATTAGATTTACGACTGGCAAAACGTACGTCCTATATACTTTGGACAAACAAGCTCACGTCAAGAATGCGTAAGAAAACGTTACGCTTAGCTAGGTCATAATTGGTATCATTCGCCATATTTTGGGTCAAAATGATATATTTTCGCGACCGCTTCATTTCCATGTTTTGGTATTTTGCATAATTATCGAACAAAGATTGGGAAACTGTATCAAGTTACTTGATTGAATTTACAGTTGTGAGTGACGACTCATCAGCATAATGTGATGTATCCTTGAATTGCGTGAAAACGTCAGAATGATTAGCAGCAACAGGGCGTGGTGCGCAAGTCATATCAATTGCCATAATAAGTCGATAATGGATTCCGGGTACTAACAACCAATTGGCCACTTTGGGTTATGCTTCTTCGTAAAGTGTAAGTAAAATTATTTTTGGGAATGCGTAAAAGCGTAAGAATCAGGTTTACGACTGGCAAAACGTACGTCCTATATGCTTTGGACAAACAAGCTTACGTCAAGAATGCGTAAGAAAACGTTACGCTCAGCTAGGTTATAATTGGTATCATTCGCCATATTTTGGGCCAAAATGGCATATTTTCGCAATCGTTTCATTCCCATGTTTTTGTATTTTGCATAATTATCGAACAAAGATTGGGGTGTTGTATCAAGTTACCTGATTGTTTCTTGGTACCAACAACAATTTACAGTTGTGAGTGACGCCGCATCAGCATAATGTGATGTTTCCTTGAATTGCGTGAAAACGTCAGGATGATATACGGTAACAGGACGTGAGGATCGTATCAATTTGCCATAATGGATTCCGGGGACTAACAATTTATTGAACACTATGGGTGATGCTTCTCTGTAAAGAGTGTAAAATCATTTTTGGGAATGCGTAAAAGCGTAAGAATTAGATTTACGACTGACAGAATGTGCGTCCTATATACTTCGGACAAACAAGCTCACGTCAGGGATGCGTAAGAAATAAGAAAATGTTACGCTCAGCTAGGCCATATTTGGTATCATTTACGATATTTTGAGTCTAAAGGATATATTTTCGCAATCCTTTCATTTCCATGTTTTGATATTTTGCATAATTATCGAACAAACTGTAAAAACTGTATCAAGTTACTTGATTGGTTCTTGGTACCAACAACAATTTACAGTTGTGAGTGACGCCTCATCATCATAATGTGATGTATCCTTGAATTGCGTGAAAACGTCAGAATGATTAGCAGCAACATGGCGTGGCGCGCAAGTCATATCAATTGCCATAATAAGTCGATAATGGATTCCGGGGACTAACAATTTATTGAACACTTTAGGTGATTCTCACTCGTAAAGTGTTTAAAATTATTTTTGGGAATGCGTAAAAGCGTAAGAATTAGATTTACGACTGGCAAAACGTACGTCCTATATACTTTGGACAAACAAGCTTACGTCAAGAATGCGTGAGAAAACGTTACGCTCAGCTAGGTCATATTTTGGGTCAAAATGATATATTTTCGCAATCGTTTCATTTCCCATGTTTTGGTATTTTGCATAATAATTGAATCAAGATCGGAAGGTCGTATTAACTTACTTAATGGATTCTCGGAACATGGGTTTGTGCTGTATTGTTTGGAATGCGTGAAAACATTTAAATTTGAATAATAACTGACACTTGTACAAAGGTGCGTCCAATATGCTTCGGACGAACTGACTTGCATAAGAAAACGTGACCCTCAGTTAGACCATAATTGGCATCATTCACCATATTTTGGGTTAAAATGACACGTTTTGGAAATCTTTTCATTTCCTATGTTTTGGTATTTTGCATAATTAGTGAGCAAAGTTGTATCTGGTTACTTGATGGGTTCTCGGAACATGGGTTTGTGTTGTATTGTTTGGAATAAGTGAAAACATCTTAATTTGTATAATGACTGACAGGTGTACGAAGATTTGGTTTTGCCCAGCCCTAGTGACGTGTCTTTGAATTGCTTAAAAACGTCAAGGGGATATACGACAACAGGACGTGGGAGTCGTATCTATTTCCATAATAAGTCCATAACAGATTCCAAGGACTTAGAAGTAATTGAACGGTCAATTACCTCGAATTTTCGAATTTGATTGAATTAAAGAAATTTATAGTTTGTAGTGTATATACAATTCACACTAAGAGCAACAATTTTCATATTTTAAAGACGAAATATAATCTGTATCTGATTGTATTTCATCGTTAAAAATGTCCTAGTTCATTTGACAAGCATTTGTTCCTATGAATTATTCGCGACTGATTCGAATTCCTCGTGCTTCGAATTTCCGAATCGAATTGCCCAGCCCTAATTACAAGCAATCACAATATTTTGGGAAGATAACATGTTTTTTTTTGGGAACTTGTCTCCACTCTATGCTTTCTACTTTCAAGGACCAAAGATTTTGTTATTTTGCTGAACACGCTCCATGAATTGCTTCTCCAAGGTTCGATGAAAACATATTTTCGTCGTTTAGTCCTTTGTTTTGACAACTTATTAATGATCAACACATATCATTCAATTCTTTCACTCTGATGTTTTATAAACTTAGAAATTGATGAACACATGTCATGATTCTGTGTCAATATTTTTGTTTTCTATTGTCCAAGTGTAAAAATGCTAATTAGCGGATTTTGGTGTGCATTGTGAGACCACAATATTTTTTTTTTTTTGCTTTCAATAAAATTTAGTTCGAAAGGTTCTTGTCCTACAGGGCAAGTATTGCTGGGCAATTCGATTCGGTGATTCGAATCGATTCGAAGCAAGAATTATTCGTATCAATCGTGAATCGAACATAGGAACAAAAACTTGTTAAATGAACTACGATTTTAATTTTTAACGACGAAATGCTAACGTCAAATTTGCTGGTTATATTTCTTCGTTAAAATATGGAAATTGTAGCTCTTGAAAATACACTATAAACTATAAATTTCTTCAATTTTACAACAAGACAAGTTATAATAGCGAAAATGGGTTATTTTTTTATTTACATGGAATTAGTGATTCGATCCGATTCAAATAAATTATTCGAATCAGATTCGAATTCCAAATGATTCGGTTTTGTCCAGTCCTAAGGGGCGCCATGAATTGCACCACTAACATAATGATTTGATAAATTTTTGACTGAAAAAAAAAAAAAAACCAGAAAATATCGCATTATTAACATTATTTTGGGTCAATTTCATATTTTCGCAATTTTTTTTATTAATATATTTTATAAACTGATGCTTTGCGTCATATTAAGTTATGAATCCTTTGTGTGTAAAAGGCCAATTAGCGGACTTCGGGAATTTTTTTTTTTTGTAATTTGTTTTGCGTCATATTTAGGAAAGAATCGATCCTTCGGGGGTTAAATGCTAATAAGCAGATTTTGGAAAATTTTCCGTAATTTGTGGATAAATTATTCTTTTTTTTTGCTACTGCCTGTCCGTGAACCTACCAGGGGAATTGTACCAAACAACCTTTAGGCACGGGCCTTTGTAGTGACTGTGTATCTGTACCACCATGTTACAGCTGAATTGCCTTGCTGAAGAGCATGCTCGGTGCTGAAACAGTCAAGCATCGAACCATCGGCCTCCCGGACGATTCGATTTCGCCCAACCGACCGAGCCACCGGGCCGGGCTATTTGAAAATATGAAATCGCTACAATTTTGGATCGTTCATCAAGGATCAGGACGTGCGACCCCAATATTTTCTAAATTTTGAAATAATTTGTTTTAGATTATCTGTGTTTTCATTACCTATGGCTAAAGCTGGCAAAATCGAATCATTTGAAATTCGAATTTGATTTGAATATTTTTTCGAGTCGGATAGAATCATGATTTTCTACTTTCATAGTGTATGTTCAATTCACACTCCACGTTAAAAAGCAACAATTTTCATATTTCAACGACAAAATATAATCGATTTTGGTCAAATTGGACCAAAATCGATTGCATTTTGTCGTTAAAAATAAAAATCTTAATCCATTCAGTAGGCATTTGATCATATAAACAATGCACAATTGATTCGAATATATTGAGCTTCGGATCGATTCGAATAACCGACTTATGGAAAGCGATGTGAATAACACCGATAGCAAAGGATGATTGGAATTTTTTTTAGTGAAAAAAAGAATGATGAGGATCAAAATTTTGGGACAATACCATATTTTTGCTTTTCTCTCATTCGTATGTTTTGACATTTTGTTAAATGACGAACAAATATAAAATTTCTTTGTCAAATTAACACAAAGATCCTGTGAAATAAAAAATTCTTGTCAGTTGTTGAGTGTTTTTTTTAATTTGATAATATTTTGGCTGAAAAACGGTTAAGTATTACTCTGTTAATAATATTTTGGGTCAATTCCATATTTTTCGCATTTCTTTCATTAATATGTTTTATAAACTTATAAATTGAGGAAAAAACCCCATGATTGTGCGGTGTATTACGTCAGAGATTCTGCGAAAGTCAAAACAGTCAATGATCGTTATGGGGATATTTTCCTTTGCAACTTCAAATAATATTATTCTTTAAAAGCGTGAAATCGTTGTGACGTGGAACCACAATATTTTTAGGTTTTCAGAAAAATACACATTGATTGATTTCCATTTTGCGGGACAAACGCCACGAGTTGCACCAATAACACGGCTTTTTAGAATTTTTTTTATTGAAAAAATCGCTTTTTTAACAATATTTCGGGTCAATGACGCATTTTAGTGTTTCTTTCTTTCTTTCATGTCTTGTATATTGGTGAACAAATATTATGAATTTGGGTCTTATCACGCCAGGGATATTTCAAAATTGTCAATAAGTTGGTTCGAAAGTGATGCTTTATCGTGAAAATGCGTAAAAACGTCAGAATTGTGAATATGCTTGACGTAAAGCAATCACGCACTTGCGTCCAGGGCCGTGCTTAAAAGCTGGGAATTTTGATTTGCCACGCATGTTCCAATCGAAGGATTAATATATAAAAAAAATTTTTTTTTTTGGTTGCGGCTACGTTACGATCAATCAACCGAATTTCAGTAATTAAATTGATCAACCGGAGTGGAGAACATATGACATTATTTAAATGAAAAATACTTTTGCTTAAAGATATTGAAGTATTTTTTTATACGATTCGTTGATATCTTGCAATTAACTGCCAATTCCTTCCTTCTTTCCTTAAAATCCTGGATCCGTGAATGAGAGAATTCACAAGGATACACGAATGAGATAATATCAAGCATATGTACGAAAATATCGAGTTCTCATTCCACAGACTTCTGTGGAATGAGAACACGATATTTTTGTATATATATTTTCATTCTATTGAATTTCACTTGAGACATTTACGCGTAACGAAGTACATTTAAAAATGAAAAATAAAAAAAAATTATCATAATGAAGATTTTTGTTTTTCTGTACATTTCTGTAATTAATCGTCCATGGAGTTTAAAAACAGTAATGATATCATTTATATGCGAACATTTTTTTTTTAAGGATTTACAACCTGAAAAATTTGAAAAAAAATTGGGCTCGGAGATTCGTGACGTGTACTGAAATATAATAGATTTTTGAACTTTATGTAGTACCTGACGAACCTGAAAAAGAAAATAGATTCCATCCTCTAGATGCAAATTTGAGAGAATGAGATGATCAAGCATATATACAAAAATATCGAGTTCCCATTCCTGTTTTTCTGTACATTTCTGTAATTAATCGTCCATTAAGTTTACAAACAGTAAACATATGATATCATTTATATGCAAAAATACCTATTTTTTTTTTTTTTGAAAAGGTTTGAAATTTGACGAATTTGAGAAAAAATATCCATGAAATATCATGCCAGGAAATTCGTAACATTAATTGAAATATAATAGTATCTTGAACTTCCTGGAACCTGGAATATAAAATACATGACATCATTCTGATGCAAATATTTCTATTTTTTTTTCTTTATTTACTCGATGAAAGACCGGAAAAAAGTGACTGAAAGGATCTAACATGACACTTACAAGCACTAGCGGATGCCAACTATTGATCCGCAGGTGTCTCCCTGAAGGTGCGACCTCCCTAAATCAGTCTCAACTATGACAAAATTGTAAAAAAAAAACGCAATTTTTTGCGCGCCTTAGGAGTTTAACGACCAAATTATGCTCATTTGAACTTAAAATTAGGATCTACTGCAATCAATTATCTGGGAGGAAATTTTGTAATTTAATCGTCCACCAAACATCAAAAACAGGAAGCAAATGACCTAATTCTGCGTGCAAATATTTTTACCTTTGAGATCTGAAGCACTTTCATGCGTAAAGAAATTGAAAGTTTCTTTCTGGCGATATTTTCTACATTTTCCTAATTTCTGGAATTAAATCGTCCATCAAATAATAAAAACAAATGACTCCATTGACACGCAAATATTTTTTTTTAAGAAATGAGAGGATATTTCATAACCGTAAGGCGACTTATAGGGAGTATTAGCATCTTTGAAATTTAGATCAACCAAAACTTAACATTTCAGATATCAATTTTGATTAATCAAAAAAATCCCAAACAAAACTGAACCACCGTGGTAAAGTGCAGTGGGTGATATCTTCCCTGGACAATGGTAAAACCATTTATCACTGTTTTTCTTCCCTTTAGGCCCCAAAAACTTTGCTACACTCTAAATATATAGATGTTATCGATCGGACCAAATCCACATTCCGAGAATTCAGTAAGTTGTCACAATATTTTTTATCAGAAACATTTTCAAAATTTTCGATGTTATTCGATGTCTATATGATGTCATTTCTCACAAACAGCCGTATTGTTTTACATTTTAACGGGAACTGTGATACATGGCATCTGAAATTTGTTTAAAAATTTTGTTTTCAGAATTTTAGGGTGTTTTAAAAATTTAGCGTGAAGTTGATAACATTGATTCTATCCTCTTTGCCTTAATCATTGCAAATTCCCTTGCAGGTACGGACTTTATAATAGTATTTCCTGCGTGTCGTAAGAGGCGACCAAAAGGAAGCAAAGAAGTGGTATATAGTTTTACCATCACCCAGGGCAGATACCACTCACTTCACTTTGTCCTGATGGTTGAGTTCCGTTTGGGATATCTCCCGTTTAGATTGCCGTTGCTTGTACTACATCTTGTGGTAATCGTTTGCTATTAAGTGGCCGTTGGTAGATTCCTCTTAGACACTGCTCCCGGCCTTGCTCGTAAGGAAGTTTAATAAAAAAAATAATATTATTAACGAAAAACAATTCTATAATATAATTCTGTATAATCGTTAGTGTCACTTCTTAAAAATTGGTATGGCCGGGGCAAATTGCACTCACTGCACTTTATCGGTTCAAGAGTGTTTAGGATGTTTGACGCTCAAGGAATAATTAATTGCAAAACATTTCATGTATAAGGGCGGCCAAAATCGAATGAATATCTGTTGGAACGGAATCGATAATTTTCGAACCATTTCAACGAATCAAATCAGAAGCATTGAAGTAGGAAAACAAAAACATGTCCCTAAAAAATTGTTTAAAACATTAAAATTTAAAACTATTTCTTAAAAATGCATATTTTTTTGATTCTGTTGATTTCGAAGCGTCGGAAAGATCGAATAATTTATGATTCGCGAATTGCAAATCGAATATTTGCTTAGCTCATTGCCTACCTGTAAATAACTTGTTTCTCGATTTCGCGTCCTCCAACTTTGGTCAGAGACTTTGAAAAACGAAAATACCGCACGCATCCTTCCTAACGTAATACAAAACCGAACCATAATATTTGCCCGTCAATTTGCAAGATGTCGAAACATACAAATGAAAGAATTGCGAAAATATGGTATTGACCCAAAATATTGTAATTGCTAACAGCAACACATGCACAGCACAACATCTTTCCTTTTTTCTACCGAGCTTTTTCTTTTTTTTTCGGCGCAATGTATAAATTAAGCATGTTCCATGTTTAACATTCCTAACACATTTACGCATGCGTTACGTCAGTGCGTAATCTTACGTTTTCAAGAATTTCTACAGAGCTCAAAATCAATCTTCGAACCT
This sequence comes from Styela plicata, assembly GCA_963675895.2. Classification (NCBI taxonomy): domain Eukaryota; kingdom Metazoa; phylum Chordata; class Ascidiacea; order Stolidobranchia; family Styelidae; genus Styela; species Styela plicata. The sequence continues at coordinate 736,475 of OZ023153.1, forward strand.
ACCAGCTGAAAATGTATACATTTGAAGGGCTGACTTCCCCAACTTTTTTAGAGCCACTTCTTGGAGTGGATCACCCTGACCAAGGCCCTGTACTAGCGCCACATATAGACGGACAGGGTTGGAGTTGTTGGAAAGATATCATCTTCCCCGTTCGGCTTAGCCTACAAAAGTTATTACACCTTCTCAAAACTAACGAACCACAAACTATCCTCGAAAGAGTTTATTGATTGAAACCCTGAACCCCGAGCAAGATTGTAACGTGAATTTCGAAAAAAATATCGCATTCGTTGCAGATAGGGCTGGGCAAAACCGAATCGTTAAGAATTCGAATCTGGTTCGGATAATTTTTTTGAATCGGATCGAATCTCTAATTCCATGTAAATAACACATATCCAATTTTGGCCAAATTTGGTCAAATTTGACCAAAATCGTTTGTATTTTGTCGTTAAAATAAAAATGCATCGCTTTTCAGTCAGTTTATGCTAATATTTGTAATTTATAACTGTATATTTCCTAATCATCATAATGGAGAGTATAATAGTAATAGTAAAAAATGGGATATTTGTTATTTTTATGAAATGAACGATTCGATCCAATTCGAAAAAATTATTCGAATCAGACTCGAATCCCCAATGATTCGGATTTGCCCAGCCCTAATCATACCTCAGTCCGAAAATTATTTACAAAATGTGTTTCGTCAAGCGTGGGTCACTGATGGATCGCTTATGTGTCACTGACGTCACTTCTTATGAAATGGTAGGTTCGGGGCAGATAGCACTCACTGCACTGTAAGAATGCTCTTATGATTTTTTCCAGTAAAAGAACAATTACTTGTTCTACGTTTTGTGTAGCTCATTGCCCCAAAAATGTCTGTATTCATTTTTTTTAGTTTTGCATCCTCCAAATATGCTTATATATTTTGAAAAGCGAAAATATCACATCCGGGGCACGGGGCCATCCACAACGTAATACGAAACCAAACCATAATATTTGTCCGTCGTTTTGCAAGATGTCGCAACAAAGAAATGAAATATTTGCGAAAATATGGTATTGACACAAAATACTGTAATTGGTAACAGCGACACGTGAACTCTTCCCATTTTTCTATCCAGTTTTTCCTACTTTTGTTTTTTTTCTGCAAAATCCATAGATAGAACATGCGTAACGTTGAACATTCCTAGCTTTATATCAGGAGTGGGCACACATGCCTTTCGTCAGTGTGCAATCATAATCTGATTTTTTCAATAATTTCTACAGAGCCCAAAATCAACCTTCGATCCTACTAGCTGACTGCACCCTCTTGAAACTTAGGGGGGTGTGTATCCCGAATTGAAATATACTGGCGATCACTAAAAGAGTTTTTATTAATTAAGACCTTGAACGCCGAGTCAGATTGAAAAAGGAATTTCGGAAAAAAATACCGCATCCTGCGATGACAACCAGATTTTTGCTTAAAATAGGTATACAACAAAAACCCGATCACATATTTGCAAAGCTATCCCTATTCAACCACTATTATATACAATACAAGACTCTAGTTGTCTGAAACGTTATTCCTATCCTCGCACCAACAATTATATTGTTTTGGGGCATAGCACATATTTTCGCATTTCTTACATTTCTACGTTTTGACATCATGCAGAATTTATGAACAAATATTAAGGTTTGGCGTTTGGATTGCGACTAGGGCTGGGCAATTCAATTCGGTGATTCGAATCGATTCGAAGCACAATTTATTCGAATCAATTGGGAATCGTTTTCAGGAATGAACAAAATTTTCATTTTTAACGATGAAATGCAATCGATTTTGGTCAAATTTGACCAAAATCGATTGCATTTTGTCGTTAAAAATGGAAGCGTTTAGCATGCTTTTGCTCCTATGACCAATTCACAATTGATTCGAATAATCTGTATTTCGAATCGAATTAAATCACCGAATCGAATTGCCCAGTCTTAGGTATCATGCGTCAATATACACATAGACGGATGTACGGGGCATTAAATTTCGTGCATCTCATGTATCTTAAGAAAAAATCTAATATTCCTGAGGAATTTGACCAAAATCGATTGCATTTTGTCGTTAAAAAAGGAAGCATTTAGCATGCTTTTGTTCTTATGACCGATTCACAATTGATTCCAATAATCTGTATTCCGAATCGATTTAAATCACCGAATCGAATTGCACAGCCTTAGGTATAATGCGTCAATATACACATAGACGGATGTACGGGGCATTGAATTTCATGCATCTCATGTATCGTAAGAAAATATCTAATATTCCTGAGGAATTTGACCAAAATCGATTGCATTTTGTCGTTAAAAAAGGAAGCATTTAGCATGCTTTTGTTCCTATGACTGATTCACAATTGATTCGAATAATCTGTATTTCGAATCGATTTGAAACACCGAATCGAATTGCCCAGCGTTAGGTATAATGCGTCAACATACACATATAGACGGATGTACGGGGCATTAAATTTCATGCATCTCATGTATCGTAAGAAAATATCTAATATCACTAAGGAATGAGTTCATTGTGGTTTATGCAATGTGAACGTGACGGAACTGGGTTGGTGGAGGGGTTCTGTCTAATGACGGCAACCTAGTTTTTTCTTAAACTGAGTAAAATAAAAAGAAAATTATTTCAAAACTAGCTAAAGTAGCACTAGGTAACCTAGTTCATTTTACAAAACTAAACTAGTGCCTCGATTAAAACTAGGCAAACTATACAATCGTTGTCTGGCTGCATTTAATACCTTTTAACTTTAAAATATTTGAATAATCTATTTTGAAGACCTCATTATAACGAAAATATAATTTTCCTAGTTTTACTAGGTAACTAGTTGTTTGAACTAGGTTCATTCTTAAAAATTAGGTAAAATTACCTCATTTTACCTAGTAATTTACTATGTAAAACTTAAAATAGGAAACTCGCTAAAAGTTAAAATGTATAAATGTAAAAGATTTAGATGTATTTACATTTTAACGACAAAATACGATCGATTTTGTTCAAATTTGACCAAAATCGATTGCATTTTGTCGTTAAAAAAGGAAGCATTCAGCATGCTTTTGTTCCTATGAACGATTCACAATTGATTCAAATAATCTGTATTTCGCATCGATTCGAATCACCGAATCGAATTGCCCAGTCTTAGGTATAATGCGTCAACATACACATATAGACGGATGTTCGGGGCATTGAATTTCACGCATCTCATGTATCTTAAGAAAATATGTAATATCACTAAGGAATGAGTTCATTGTGGTTTATGCAATGTGAACGTGACGGAACTGGGTGGGTGGAGGGGTTCTGTCTAATGACGGCAACCTAGTTTTTTCTTAAACTGAGTAAAATGAAAATAAAATTATCCCAAAGCTAGGCAAGGTATTGCTAGGTAATCTAGTTCATTTTAGAAAACAAGACTAGTGCCTCAATTTAAACTAGGCAAACAATACAATCATTGTTTGGCTGCATTTAATACATTTTAAGGTTAAAATGTTTAAATAGTCTATTTCGATGACCTCATTATAACGAAAATATAATTTTCCTAGTTTTACTAGGTAACTAGTTGTTTGAACTAGGTTCATTCTTAAAAATTAGGTAAAATTACCTCATTTTACCTAGTAATTTAATATGTAAAACTTAAAATATGAATCTCGCTAAAAGTTTAAAGTAGGTAACTCGGACATCAGTAAAACTAGCTAAAGGTATTTTGAAAAAAAGGACGGTGAACTAGGTGTACTAGATAAACTATATACTTTTGCCTAGAATTACCAACATTAGTCCTGCAATTACACATATTAAAAACTTATGTACAAAAATCTTTCAAACAGGCAAAATGATTTGCCTGCCTCCAGTGTGCTATAGAATATTCTACATTTTTTCTATTTTTACCCCAAATATATATATATGCAAAAATATCATGTTATCATTCCACAGAAATATAAGTTTATATATTTCTATGGAATGAGAATATGATATTTTTGTACATATGCTTGGTATTATCATTTCATTCTTGTAACCTTGTGAATTCTCTCACACACGGATCCGGGATTTTAAGGAAAGAGGGAGGAGGGATTGTTCATTGCAAGATATCAGCGAATCGCACAAATATAAATACATTGAATTTTATACAAACGACGCATTTTTAGAATCAAGCAAACACAAAATAAGTTTTAATAAGTGTTAAATGCTTAGCTATTAGTACAAAAACGATTTCGGTCGTAGCATACTTTTTTTTTTTTAAATTCACTCTAAGCAAGGCCGGAAGTAGATCCCAATGAAAACCAACCAACAGCCACTCAATAGCAAAGATATACTAAAAGATGTGGTACCGGCAACTGCACTCTGAACTTGTGCACGGTGGTCGGGTTCGCAAATTCTATGAGCGACCACAGATAGTCGGATGTATGGATCATTAGATTACAAACGTGCTGTGTATCAGAAGATGAAATCTAATAGTCTTGGGGTCGGCATTGCCGATTTCAGACCACCAGTTGCGCTACGTAATTTTACGCAGCAGATTTTGAGGACTTTTCTGGTTCGATAAATATTTTTTTATAGCCACTTAGAGTGAATCAACCTGTCCAAGGCCCTATAACAGACGGGCAGGGTTACAATTGCTGGAAAGATGTGATCTTTTCCTGTTTGGCATAGCCTACCCAAGCTATTACACCCTTGGTTGAGTGGTGGGCATGGATAAGCGAGCCGGACTCGCCGAGACTCGAACCCGAAATCTTCAACCTGCGATGCCAACATATTTAAATACTAGGCCATCGCGCCCACAATATATAAAATAATAATGTGGTATTGAGAAGGAAATGAAAAGAGATGTAGCGTATTACCTCCACGTTAGGTTCAAGCCATGACAAATAATTCGACACCCTGCCCAAATATTTGGCAAAAAAATGAAAAAAAAAAAGTTGGAATCTCAAATCTAATTTTTATTACTGTGAAAGAATCCTTTATTCTGTGTTAAAATGCAAATTGAGTGAATTCTCAATACGCATGAATGAAAGTATTTGTTGAAAATTCCAGAAATTTAATATACCGATTCCGAACAGTAGATGTATTAATTGCGTTACTTGATGACCGATAAGACTCGGAATGTAAAAACAGAAACAAATGACATAATCTATATGGTATTTAGCGACAACAGAACAGAGGTGACGGAAGCGGAAAGGAAATTTTTCGAGTCCAAGTCCTAAATATCGACAACGGGTATTAACTGACGTTTTGAATTGACTTTTAGAAAAGTTTCTAATGCAAAGTTGTTCATAAATATATATGGGGTCTTTTGAGGATTAACCGGGAATTTAGCATGACGATGAGAAGTGTTAATCGTATTGCATTCTGTGGCATCTATGTACCATAGGGTACCACCCTTATGGAGTTAAATTAGGTCTGAGGACAGGGCTTCCGGCTTTTTATAAAATATAACACGTAAAAAATAACAAGGGCTGGGCAAAACCGAATCATTTAGAATTCGAATCTGATTTGAACATTTTTTTTCGAATCGGATCGAATCATTAATTCCATGTTTAACAAATATCCAATTTTTTTTTTCTATTACAACGTCTCCCTTGTTAAAATAATGAAATTTATAGTTTATAATGTATTTTCAATTCACACTCCATGTTTAAGAGCAACAATTTTCGTATTTTAACGGCAGAATATAATCGATTTTGGTCAAATTTAAAATGAAAATTCCGGTTCATTTAGTAAGTTTTTATTCCTATGAACAATTCACGACTGATTCGAATAAAGTGTGTTTCGAATCGATTCAAATCACCGAATCGAATTGCCCAGCCCTACTCTCAGGTCCATATAAGAACAAAAACAATAGCATGATACAAGTTATCAACAATCTTACATAAACAAAGGATACATTTAACTTGATAAAATTAATTAATAATATAATAACAATATAAAAAAATATTTATTGATTTTTATTAAAATTCGCTCAGAGCAAGGCTGCAGGAGATATTTTGTACTTAAAAATTTTCCTGAAGCCACCAAAGAGCTACATGAAATGCAGGAAAAGGAACTAAAAAACCATCCCTGACAGATGTTTATTAACGCGAGTTTTAAAGCCAAATAGCAAATGCAACATAAATAGGGTGAAGGGTGGCATGGTTTCTGAGACTTTAAAATCAATAATGGAATTGTCTCTTGATCCAGTCATTAATAATGAATACCGGACATTTAATATTCCGAACAGTCAGGGTATTTATTGAGACTCTTTTTGACCGCTACGACCCGGAATATGTAAACCGCATAAATGACGTAATCTTTACGGATTTCGGCATTCACAGAACAAAGGTCGAGAAGTCGGTTTTTCTAAGATATTTCGAGAATTAAGAGTGAACGTGAAAAATTTTAATCGTATCGTATTCCGTCTGATGAGGTTAAATAGATTTGAATTTGAAGATTTTAACCTGTTATTTGTTTTATTGACGCGAGATTGTTCAAGATTAAATATATATATATATATATATATATATATATATATATATATATATATATATATATATATATATATATATATATATATATATATATATATATATATATATATATATATTATATTATATTAATATTACATTATATATATTATATATTATTCAAGATTAAATATTTAATATTCCATTATATCAATGAATTCTTTAATTTATGTCACAAAAAATGCTGGTCTCAATAAACGCGTGGATTGGAACTGTTGACCGAAAATTCCGGAATTTGAAGTTGAAGTGACAAACAACGTAGTTTGTTTACAATTCATACGGGTCTTTTGAAAAAATATTTCGAGTATTTGGCGTGAAAGTGGGAAATGTCAATCGTATCTTGTTCTGCATGTTGAGGTTAAATAAGTTTGAATTTAAATAGCGCAATATTTGGCCTTTTATGTTTTTTCAACCCGGTAAGAAATTTGTTATCAAGAATGAGCCAATGATGGGCCGTGTTTTTGCTCCGTGATCAAGCAATAACGTTTCATATAATGAATGTATTCTTTATATCAAAGTAAAAAAAAAATACAGATTGAGTAAATTATCAATACGCCCATGAATGGAGGCATTTATCCAAAATTTCGGAATGGTTGAAATAGGTTAAACTAGGTAATCGTTTTTTTGCTGCATTCAATAAATTTCAAGGTGAAAATTTTCATTTAGTCTATTTTGAAAGTTTTTTCTGTCGAAAATATTATTTACCTAGTTAGGAACCAGGTGCATAGTTTTGTGAACTACGTACTTAGTTAAAAATGGGGTAAATTTACCTAATTTCACTTAGTAATTTACTCGGTAAAACTCAAAATGAAAAAAAAAAAGTAGATAAATCAGATATCAGTGAAACCAGGTAAAAGTACTTTAAAAATAAACTAAGTAAACTAGGTAAACTCGGTATTTTTACCTAAAATTGTCAACACTAGTAAATTCTCAATACACGTTTGAACGGAAGTGTTGATTGAAAATTCCGGAAATTTAATATTCCGAGCAGTAGATATATCAATTACGGGAATATATTCCCACTAAGAATTTGGAAAATAAAAAAAATAAAATGATACAAAAACAAAAACAAATGACACAATCTATGAGATATTTTCCGATTCTCGCAAAGCAGTGGAGATCGAAGCGTAAAGTTGCAAAGTTTGGTCCCATCCACTTGTTTGTAGTCTGATATCTCCGAATATAAATGGATAAAATTTTCCCAGAGTATAGAGCTGGGCAAAATCGAATCATTTGAGATTTGAACCCGATTTGGATAATTTTTTAAATTCGGATCGAATCGCTGATCCTACTTTTTACTATTACTAATATTTTGTCCAATATGATAATTCTGTAATTTACAGGTAAAAATACCAAATATTTACTTAGACAGACTCAGAAGCGATATATTTTTGACTACACTCAAGTCCAGGGGCGAATATTTTCATTTTAACGAGAAAATGAATCGGTTCTGGTCAAATTAGAACAAAATCGATTGCATTTCGTCGTTAAAATGAGAAATTTCAATTCCTTAGCAAGATTTTGTTCTTATCACCGATTCACGATTGATTCGAATAATCTGTACTTCGAATCGATTCGAATCACCGAATCGAATTGCCCAGTCCTAGTCGAGTAGGCGGCACGATTAATCACAACCACACCTTCCTTCATCGCGCATTTTTCTTTCAAAAAGTTTCAGTTAAATTTAGTTGCATTTTGCAGTAATTGTGGATTTCACAACCCCAATTGCCCGGTAAAGTCGATTTGATTGTCTTGTTTCAATATTCAAGTAAAATGACTTTAAAAAATTTCGATTTTACTGCATTTTTTAAAGTGACGGATGACGTAATTTGCTCATAATTTATACGGGACTTTTGAAAGAATGTTTCGAGAATTTGGCGCGAAAGTGGGAAATGTCAATCATATCATATTCTGCATGCTGAGGTTAAATAAGTTTGAATTTAAAAGCGTAATATTTTGCCTTTTATGTTTTTTTACCCTCAGTAGGAATTTTTTTTATCAAGCATGAGCCAATGATGGACCGTGTTTTTACTCCGTGATCAAGCAATATCGTTTCATATAATGAATGTATTTTTTATTTCAAATTAAAAAAAATACAGATTTTGTAAATTATCAATACAAGCATGAATGGGTGCGTTCATTCAAAATTCCGGAAATATAATGTTCCGAGCAGTAGACGTATCTTTGACTACGATAACTTGGGAAAATGAAAACAGCAACAAATGATATCATCTATGAGAAATTTCAGAAGCGATCAGAAGCAAAGACGGGAGCCAAGTTGGGTTCGACAATTCGTATCGATTCGAAGTACAGATTATTCGAATCAATTGTGAATCGGTCATGGCATCAAAAGCATGCTAAATAAAGAGCGTTTTTCCATTTTTAACGACAAAATACAATCGGTTTTAGTCAACTTTGGCCAAAATCGGTTGTATTTTGTCGTCAAAATGAAAATACATCGCTTTTACAATACAAATATGCCACTTTAGCTTTGGCCCTTGGTCCGTTCAATATATTTGTGCAAAATATTTGGATGATTGCTAAGCATATGAATATAGAAATATAGGAATAAATGTTTCATGTAGTTTTTTTTTTTGGAAAACATGAAAAAATAATTCCCGGTACGTCCAACAGAAAATTTTATTTATCACATATGGAGTCGCTTATTTTTTTCCATTGAAATTCACCCTTGAGCGCGGATGGAAGCAGTGCTCGAAATGAATCAACGAACAGTCATTTGATAGCAAAGAGCCACTACAAGATGTTGTACCAGCAACTGCACTCTAAGAAAACATTCCAAGCGGAACTGAACTGCTATAATAAAGTGCAGTGGATGGTATCTACCCTGAGCGATACGGAAGCCGTCTGGTTGACGAGATCCACCAGTAACCCGTTTTTTGCGAAAGCATGCCTGGGCAATGAGTCTGACTGTGATGATGTCATTTGTACCTCTTATTCGATGACCCAAAAAAATTTTAACACTGTGGCAAAGCTAAAGGTAACTTATAGGTAAACGATATCCTTGCTACACTGTCAAAAAATCGCAGTAAATTAACCGTATATTTGCAGCAATTCTATATTTTTAAAATTTAAAACCGCCTTGTTCAGTAGATGTTGATAGAGTGCGGACTGTTAAAATACCGTACCTTGGCAATGTTGTTCTATCAACAGCTTATAACTGGCCATGAAATTCGATTTTATATTTTTTTTTTATTAAATATCACCAAGTAAACGCAGCCCGTAGCCCTGTATATGCGGGCTTGAGATTGACCCAACATATGTCCTGCGCGTTGCAAGTGGCGACTAAAGAAAACAAAGGAATCCCTTTTTATAGCCACTTCTTGGAGTGGGTCACCCTGACCAAAGCCCTGTTACAGGGCCACTTATAGACGGACAAGGTCAGAGTTGTTGGAAAGATATGATCTTATCTGTTCGGCTTAGACTACCCAAATTATTACACCCAGGGTTGGTAGAAAGCTTATCATCATTATCATGGGTCAGATACCTCATACTGCACTTTATCCTAGAGGTGCAGACCGCTCTTAAATGTTCCCTACTCAGAGTTGATGGCACTGCATACTCGATAGGTACTGTTCAAGTGTACACGTCCGCTCATTAGTTTCTATGAGAGCCAAATTATTTAAATAAAGCGAAAACAAAATTTTCCCATAACAATAGCATAGTTGTTTGCAAAACATTTATATTAATGAGACGCCACGGCGTCAACAGTTTTCAATTAAAAACTTTATCTTGACAAGCATGGGCCACAGATGGCCTGAGCGGCGCGATTCATCAGTAACTCATGCTTAACCAAACATGTTTTAACGTATTTTTTTTTAATTTGGTTGGTTGCCTTGTGGTTGATAGAAATTTGCATTTTACTAAAGTTGGTCGAGTGCTGTCATTTTGACCGAGATAAACAACAAAAAATGTCATAATCCGGAGTTATATCGGTAATCAAAAAAGGTATTTTGCAATGCATGCGCCACAGATGGACCGTGCTTAGGCGGCGCTATTAATCATTGACTCATATTTAAACAAAACATGTTATAATACATTTTTCTAATTGGTTCGGTTGCTTTGTGGTTTTTAAAATTTGACTTTTCTTGAAAGTTGATCGAGTGTTGATGTTATTTTATGAAAAGCATAATAAAAATGGAATTAGTCGTCTTTTTAATATATATATATGTTTTAATTTGGTCTTTTTGCGGTTTACTGAATATGCATTTCCTTAAATCTGATCGCAGATGTCATTAAAAAAAATTGTATGTTTTTAATTTCTTGAATCAAAATATTTAATTTTATGATTTTACCTAAACTTTGACACACATGCAGAACACTGCATTCTTGCATGCATGCATTATTTTATGATATGAATATGAATGAACTGATAGGAATATGCATTTTCTTAAATTTGATCGCTGATGCCATTTTAACCAAAAACAAAAACTTTTTAGTTTTTAATTTGTTGAATAAAAAAATTTCATTTTCCAGGTTTTTACGAAACTATTTACAAACATATAGGACAGTGTGCTAAATAGGGGTGGCAATTCGATTCGGTGATTCGAATCGATTCGAAGCACAAATTATTCGAATCAATTGTGAATAGGTCACAGGAACAAAAGCATGCTAAATTAAGTGCACTTTTCTCATAACAATAGTATAGTTGTTTGCAAAAATTTTATATTAATGAGACGCCACGGCGTCAACAGTTTTCAATTAAAAACTTTATTTTGACAAGCATGGGCCACAGATAGACCGCGCCTGGGCGGCGCGATACATCTGTGACTCATGCTTAACAAAACATGTCTTAACGTATTTTTTTTAATTTGGTTGGTTGCCTTGTGGTTCATAAAATTTGCATTTTACTAAAGTTGGTCGAGTGCTGTCATTTTGACCAAGATTAAACAACAAAAAATGTCATAATCCGAAGTTATATCGGTAATCAAAAAAGGTATTTTGCAATGCATGCGCCACAGATGAACCGTGCTTAAGAGGCGCTAGTAATCATTGACTCATTAAACCAAAACATGTTACGATACATTTTTTCTAATTGGTTCGGTTGCCTTGTGGTTTTTAAAATTTGAATTTTCTTGAAAGTTGATCGAGTGTTGATGTTATTTTATGAAAAGCATAATAAAAATAGAATTCGTCATGTTTTAATATATATATGTTTAATTTTTTTTTTTTACTGAATATGATTTGATCGTTGGGCGGATGATCAAGTGGTTCATACAGGAACTGTTTACATTCTCATTTTTTTATTTTGGTCGAGTGCTACGGAATATGCGTTTTCTTAAATTTGATCATTTGGTCATTTTAAAAACCTGAACAACAACAAAAATTCCCGAATCCGCAGTCATGATGGAAATCAAAAAAGATGTTTTCTCGTGCATGTACCACAGATGGGCCGTGCTCAAGAGGCGCTTTTAATCATTGACTCGTTTAAACAAAACATGTTAGGATACATTTTTTCTAATTGGCTCGGTTGCCTTGTGGTATAGAAATTTGCATTTTACTAAAAGTTGATGGATTGGTGTCATTTTGACCAAGATTAAACAACAAAAATTGTCATAATCCGGGGTTACATCGGTAATGAAAGAAGTATTTTGCAATGCATGCGCCAAAGATGGACCATGCTTAGGCATAATCATTGACACGTTTAAACAAAACATGTTATGATACATTTTTTCTGATTGATTCGGTTGCTTTGTGGTTTTTAAAATTTGAATTTTCTTGAAAGTTGATCGAGTGTTGATGTTATTTTACGAAAAGCATAATAAAAATAGAATTCGTCATGTTTTAATATATATATGTTTTAATTTGGTCGTTTTGCGGTTTACTGAATATGCATTTCCTTAAATTTGATCGCAGATGTCATTAAAAAAATTGTGTGTTTTTAATTTACTGATCCAAAATATTTAATTTTCCAGGTTTTTACGAAACTATTTACAAACATATAGGACAGTGCACTGAGTAGGGCTGGGCAATTCGATTCGATGATTCGAATCGATTCAAAGCACAAATTATTTGACTCAATTGTGAATAGGTCATAGGAACAAACAATTGAATCACAGTCGGTTGTATTTTGTCGTTAAAATGAAATTACATCGCTTTTAATTCAGTTTATGTTAATATTTTTAAATTTGTAACTATATATTTCCTAATCATCATAATGGAGACTATAATAATATTAGTAAAAATGGGATATTTGTTATATTTAATTAAATCAACGATTCGATCCGATTCGAAAAAAATATTCGAATCAGATCCGAATTTCAAATGATTCGATTTTACTCAGCCTAGCAATGAGGAATTCAAATTTTGAATATTTTTTAGAATCGATGATATTGCAACATTGTTTCAAACCCTGTAAGTACGGGCTTTAGAATAAACTTAACGTTTTTTCCGCATGCCAAAGAAGTGATGGATAGTTTCAACCCTCGCCCAGGGCAAATACCATTCACTGCAGCCATGGTGGTTCAGTTTCGTTTGGAATGTTTTCCGTTCAGAGTGCAGTTACCGGTACTACATCTTTTAGTAGCTCTTTGCTATTAAATTGCCGTTAGTTGGCTTCTTTTAGGTACTGCTTCTGACTTTGGTCAGAATGAGTATCAATAGAAGGAAAACAATACAGTGATACCCGAATTTTGTACTTTGCTATAATCTGCGTTCATATTGCAAAAAAATATATATTATCACGCTTCAAAACTGAAATGGGCGAATTCTCTCGTTTTTGACTTATGACAAATAAGCAATAGTCTAGTTTAAAAGTTTTATAGTGTTACCATTATTAGTATTGAAATTAATGCGAGTACAAAAATAGAGTTTCAAATATTCTCCAGCTTCCGTCAAGTGGATTATATATATCGGAAATACTCGGGGTCGTGCTAAGTATTTCGATGACTTCGTTGGAGCAAATTACGTCACAAACCTTTTAACTTTTTATTCACATTTTTTCTCCCTTTTTCTCTCGTTTTTATCCGAATTAGAAAAGAACTTTTTCTTCTATTTTTTTCTATTTCCCCTTCTCTCGTTTTATTTTTTTCAATTTCTCTCCTTTTATGAGTCGGAACTAATATAGTAACTGGGGTGCATTTTTTTTAATTGAATTTCACTCTAAACAAGGCCGGAAGCAGAGCCGAATAATAAAAAATAATAATAAGCAATAATAAAAAAAAAATAAAATTAATTCGGATTGGCATTGGTTTTTATTCGGTACAAAAAAAGCCTGAAAGAATTCAACCAACTAACGGTCACTTTATAGCAAAGATTTTTAAGATTTATGATTTAGTACCAGCAACTGCATTCTAAGAGGAATGCCACTATGGACCACCATGGTAAGTGCAGTGAGTTGTCTCTGCCCTGGGCGATGGTAGAAACATCTAACACCTCTCTTCCTTTTTTTAGTCGTCTCTTATGACAGGAAATCCATTACGACTATTCTATTGTTACTTACATGAGCGGCCGTTAGTTGGTTCCCTTTTTTATAGCACCGTCTTGGAGTGGATCACCCTGACGAAGGCCCTAGATATGATCTTTCCTGTTGGGCTAAGCCTACCCTTGTCATTAGACTCTGGGTTCAGTGGAAAGCGTGGATTAACGAGTCGACTCGCGGGGACTCGAATCCGAGATGTTCATATTCTGCTTCGAGATATTTAACTCGAGGTTTTAAGCCTCTTCGGGCCTCGCGTAGAGCAAATTCCAATAATTTGTGGGCGCGATGGCCTAGTGGTTAAACATGTTGCATCGTAGGTTGAAGATCTCAGGTTCGAGTCCCGGCGAGTCCGGCTCATTAATCTATGCCCACCACTCAACCCAGGGTGTAATAACTTGGGTAGGCAAAGCCGAAAAGAAAAAGATCATGTCTTTCCAGCAAATAACTTGGGTAGGCGAACCGAACAGTAAAAGATGCCAGTAATTGTTACCCTGTCCGTATGTAAGTGGCCGCTGTTACAGGGCCTTGGACAGGGTGGCTATAAAATTTTTTTTAACCCTGCACGTCTATAAGTGGTTGCTAGAAACAGGGCCATAGGCAGGGTGATACACTCCAATAAGTGGCTATATATTGTTTAGAGTCGGATTAAGCTATCTATTTAAAAAAGATTATATTTTTAAACGAAACTCTTTTCTCGATTAGTTGCCACTTTAATCAGTATATTCGAATCATATTTGTTGCCCACAGGAGGGCAATTGTTTATTTAGAACCTTGTGAGGGGGGGGGGGGGGGGTAAAATTGATAATTTAAATATCATCACCAGACCCATAAATCCACTATTTCCAGAGAACGTAACTGCGTTGAAAGAGATTACCATGTTTATAAATATATTTTTGCAATCGATGATCATTTTAAACAAGGGTGTAAGTAACATCTGAAAACGACAAACCGCGCCCAATTGTGATATTTTAAACAACGAATTATTTTGGAACGAATTATTAGTGCATGTCTACGTTTATGCAATGAATAAAGACATCTATGATGGAAATTTACACACCTAAACACGTTTAGACTTTGCCTGAATGATCTTTTTTATTTTGCATTACAACTCCCAAAACCGCGAAAAATCATGTCATGTTCTAACTTAATTATAAACATTTTTCTATAATAAAACACTGTTAGATTTTATCTTCACTTTCTATAATGACGTCACAGTGTTTTTATTAGTCAATCTGACGAAATAATACATACATTGATATTTTTTTATTTTTAAAGATTTTCATAGAATTTTTATATAAACATCACGAAATATCTCGTTTTTCTTGTTTTTACACGAAATTTTATGGGCGTTCCAGTTTTAAGGCAAAACACGTATTTAATATTTAAGACAAAATTGCATTTTGCTCATCTCTCTTAGTATTCTGTGGTGAGACTTTGATAAAGGTTTCCATTTTATGACGTAATCACTTTCGAATCGAATCGAATTATTTCGAATCGAAAAAAATTATCTAAACGTGTCTTGTTACGTTGCACGATGGACCTGCTAGAATATCTGTAGATCCATACATACTTGGAAACTGTGACTGCAGGAGCCGTCATGTAGTTTGAACATGCCTACCACTCAACCCAGGGTGTAATAACTTGGGTGTAATAAGCCGAAAAGGAAAAGACCATATCTTTCCGACAATTGTAACCCTGTCCGTCTATAAGTGGCCGCTGTTGTAGGGCCTACTTGGATGTGATAAGCCGAAAAGGAAAAGACCATATCTTTCTATTGCAGGGCCTTGGTCAGGGTGATCCACTCTAGGAAGTTGCGATAAAAATAATGGGGACTGCAGGAGCCGTCACGTAGTTTGAACATATCAGATTACATGGATATCGTGATATAATAAGATTTGTTTACGAACATGGAGATTTGTTAATGCGCGTGAGAAAGAAAAAAAAACTGTGCGACTCGCCCATGAAAACTGTAAAATTAAAGTGAATCGCTGTTCTTTGGCAGTAGTTTACCAACGATATTAAAATTTATTTATAGAATAGATTTTTCGAGGTACGAAAGTGCTTTCTATCAACAGCCCATACTTGGCGAAATCCTCGCCAGTAAGTTGGTTTAGGACTTTTTTTAAACTTTTGGACTTTGAAACGTGGGCGCGATGGCCTTGTGGTTAAACATGTTGGCATCGCAGATTGAAGATCTCGGGTTCAAGTCCCGGCGAGTCCAGCTCCCTTACCCATGCTCACCACTCAACCCAGGGTGTAATAACTTGGGTAGGCTAAGCCGAACAGGAAAAAATCATATCTTCCCAACATCTGTAACCCTGTCCGTCTATAAGTGGCCGCTGTTACAGAGCCTTGGGCAGGGTAATCCGCTATAAGAAGCGGCTATAAAGAAAAGAAACAAAAATTATTATTGCTGCAAAAACTGTCAATCATTATTCGCGCGCTGGATCCTTCATTAACGTATTTCGCTTATTTGCATGAAATGCTCGACTCGGCAAAATGTCGATTTATAATATTAATAAAACATTGCATTTACTGTGCTTTTCTTACAGTGTATGTCGATGTATCGTTAAAAAAATGCTTATCAAGCCTGAGCCAGAGATGTTTCGTGTAGCAGGCTTGAACATATCAGATTACATGAATATCGTGATATAATATTACTAGTTACACCGATAAAGATTAGTTATCTTCCGTAATGTGCTTGTGAAAACATGACTTAAAATTTGTCGATGTTCATATTATAAAATCGACCAAAACAGAAATTTTATTTCGCTAAGAATGGACCACAGATAGAACTAGATAAAACCGAATCATTTGGAATTAGAGTCTGAATCGAACATTTTTTTTAATCGGATCGCATCACTTTTTCCGTATAAATAACAAATATCCCATATTACTATTACAACTTGTCTTTATTGTGAAAATCAAGAAATTTACAATTTATAATGAGTCACAGAAGTTCCGTGTACAATAAAGTTTGCATCAACAAGATTACATCAATATCGTGATATAATAAGATTTGATTACTCAGATAAAGATTAGTTATCTTTCATAATGCGCGTGCGAAAACAAAACTCAAATTTTATTTCATAAAGTCCCTTTCAGAGGAAAGTTCATTTCAGAAAAAATTATATTATCTATCGAAAATTTTCCATGCCTCGGTTCTGTAGAATTATTGCATTTTATATATTACTGTTAAAAAAGAGTAAAGACGCCGCCTTTTTTACAGTAATTTACTTGACGACATTGAAATGAAACTCTGAGATTGAGGTTTTCAACAAATTATGAGCTTTTTAATTTTTTATGTCAAGCGATTTCTTATAAATCGAAGAAAGTATCGGATATGAGGGTATTATTTTTTGTGAGTTTATATCAGCTTTTGAGAAAAGCAAAAATGATTTTACGAGCCACATGTACAATTTTATAACGTTCAAATTTCAAATAAAATAAACTGCTTCCGTAAACACGTAAAACGTGATCAATTTTCCTGTCAGCTTTTTCAAAACTTCTCATAATTTTTTCAATAAGATTTCGAACGTATCGGATATGACGACACTAAATTTGTGAGTTTATCTCAACTTTTAAGAACAGCACATGTGAGCCACATACAATATTTTTATAATGTTCAAATCTTAAATCTAACAAGCAGCTTCCGTATATATGTAAAACGTGATCGATTTTCTTGTCAAAAACAATTTTATGGTAGTTTTCCAGAAGTGAAGATTATTTTTGTAAAACGATTTTTTACAAATTTGAAATAAAATTAATATGACGTCATTGATTTGATCATGTTATGGAGAAATTTTTTTTATTCGATTCAATGGGAAAAACAGTAAAGCTTAAAATTTGAGCAAATGCTTAAAAATGAGCAAAAGTTCAATATTCATTGTTCAAATAAATCAATGCCTGCCGTGAATAAACGAAAGCGGGGGGGGGGTTGATACGTCAAAAACATTACGAAAAACAATTTTTGTGATTTCAGTACTGCACTACGTGCATATATTATATGTGATACTTGTTTACAATGCCTTTTCCTTCAAACCCGAAATATATTTCACAGTATTGAAGTTACTCAGAATGCTCATATTTCACTTTCGGTCACATGCGTATATGTGGGAGGGGGGTGCCATTCTCTTGTCCCTTGTTTTTAGCAAGTGGCGATTTGAAAGAAGCAAAGAAGTGGTAGAGGGTTCTACCATCGCCAGGGGCAGCTACCACTGCCGTTGGTTAGTTCCTTTGCGAGTCCACTTTGAGAGCTGATTCCGGCCATGCTTGGAGTGAATTTCAATAACAAAAAAAAATTGTAGGGAGGGGTGTCATCCTCTTGTCTGCTGTCAAAATGTTATAGAATGGCCTTTTAAGCTCGCTAAACGAAAGAATGATTATTCACCATTTTTTGCGCGCTTCAAGAGAGTTAGGTATAAATAATTTTAATTAGACGTTTTAGACCTTGATTCCACACTTCCTGCGGCGCGTTTTTCGCCTCTGATGTTGAAATACAATAAAATCACTACTTTGTAAGGAAATTGTTTTGTTCGCGGAATCTATTATGACGTCAGAATTTCCCTTCTAAATTTTTCCCAGAATTCGCCCCACCCATTTTCAAAGATCTAAATATGTCACTGCATATGATCAACAAATTCCACGTAGACACAAATCGTGACCACTTTTGCCAATGGAAATTTGATGTTTTTTTTATTGGAAATCGCTCAGAGCAAAGCTCTGCAAGAGAGGTAACATACTTAAAAAGCCTCGTGACCACTTAAGTGTTAAGATCTATATGAAATGCAGGAATCCTCCTGACAAATGTCTACTGACGCGAGTTTTAAACCAAGACAGATCAACACGACCAGGAAAAGCAGTGAGAAGGCAAAGAATCCCAAAGTCAAGAGGTCCCGGGAAAAAATTTCCTTGCATAAACATGTCTGACACTATGGAATCTCCGCCACAGCGAATATATGTGAAATGTGAAGTGATTTTAAACTTTTTTTATTTCGAAATTCCCTCTAAGCAAGCCCGGGAGCAGTGTCTTATCGGAACCAACCAACAGCCACTTAATAGCAAAAAGTTTTTAAAAGATGTAGTAACAGCAACTGCACTGTGAACGAAAAACACCCCCAACGGAACTGAACCGTCATGGCATAGTGGCGTGAGTACTATCTGCCCTGGGCGATGGTAAAATCATTGACAACTTCATTGTTTCCTTTTAGTCTTCCTTTGCGATACGCAGGAAAAGCGTAAAGACCATTCTAAACCCCGTATATCCAGGACTTCCCAAAGAGAAGGATCGGATATTTGAGATAAATATTTTTGTTTTGTTTGGAGAATTGAATTTAATATTTAAAATCAGGAATAATAAGTTTGCGTAAATGTGAGAAACGTGACCGATAGTCAAGACAAATTGAAGTTCTGTTTTTGTGATTGAGTTTGGTTGTAACTTTTCTCCTAATATTTATAATGATGTTTGTTGCAATACTACGCTTTATTATCAGATATGGTATCATAATTGTTGTTTTCTTGTATTGATGAACCACCCAGCGAGGTGTCCAGCA
Source organism: Styela plicata (assembly GCA_963675895.2). Taxonomy (NCBI): domain Eukaryota; kingdom Metazoa; phylum Chordata; class Ascidiacea; order Stolidobranchia; family Styelidae; genus Styela; species Styela plicata. Next base: position 755,969 of record OZ023153.1, read on the forward strand.
AATTCCCTCAAATATAATGAGCCTTGTCCATTTGTGTCAAATGCCTTGACATAATTTTTCGCGATTAAGGTTTTGCAAAGGTTTTTTTTGATTTTTCATGCAAAACTCTTACGAAATTGAAAAAACGACTGGATATGACGCAATCGATTTCTTGTTTAGAGAAAAGTTTTTTATCATAAAATCTCTCGTCGTATATGGACCGTAGATGGCCGTGGCATAATTATTAAATTGTCATATCCAAATTGATAAACAGCTTCCGTAAACGGAAAATTCGTGACCAATTTTCATGTCGAGCGATAAGGATTGGTTTTAGTTTTCGTTTTATTTTCTGTTTCTCCGTGATGATATGTTGTTACTATATTCGGACTTTACCACGATGGTTCCGTTCTATTTGGAATGTTTTCAGTCTAGAGTGCATGTTGCTGATACTTCATCTTTCAGTAACTCTTTGCTATTTAGTGGTTGTTGGTTGGCTCCCTTTGAGAGCTGCTCCCGGCCTTGCTTAGAGTGAATTTTAATTTAAAAAAATATATATATGAACTAGAACACACTTGACGTGACATCGAATACTGAATATGTTGTATCTACTCACTTATTTGTTACGTTTTTTTCTGAGCGTTCCGTCTTTCTAAGCTATAGCGTGCTCGCTTCGTCTTAGGCTTTTATTTTAATAAGAAATCGATTTAACAGAGTCGAAAGCGGTGCCAAAAAACCGACCCTCGGCCAATATCATATCACAAAACAACAAATGTACTATACGCGTACATCATCATAAACTAAACGCAACCACTATATTGCTTTTCATTTTGTTATCAATGAAAATATCGTCCTCATTGTGCCCCAAATCGAAAGAACAGTCCAAAACTTTTTGAGCGCAAGTTTTTGTTACGGCCGATTCGCGATTGATTCGAATCAATTGTGGAATCGAGTTTTCTTCATTCCATTTTTACTCGCAATTTATGTTTGTAAGGTATAATATACTTGTGAAAATCCCATGATCAACAGAGGGATTGATGGCTCAGTGGATAAATTCATCGACTCGGTGCCGTCGAGTTTCTTTACTCGTTCTTATATTTTCCATTTATGTTTGTAAGGTATAAAACTCTGAAAATCCAAAAAAGCAAAAAGAAAAATTACTAAATCGAATTGCTCACCTCTAGTGGTTGGATGAATGTTTTCAGGCGCTGTTTGTGCCTGGTTGAGAGTAAATTTACGAGAACCGATCAAGTATGGCATAACTCATCATAAATGTACAAAACCCCTGATAAAAGTAACATTAGTTATTCACCAGTAAAGCAAATACTTTTCGAGGTGTATTGTACATGTCCGTTATTTCACCTCTGATGGTCCCCCATAATCTTAGTTCAATAAACAAACCCGTGTATAGTTCTTCAAGATTTACGATTCACAAAAATTTGTTTTGGAGGATTTTAAAACCTGCGTGTGCAGAACCAAAACAGACTTTAATTAAGATTCACGAATTTTCGATGTTTATTTTAGCAAGATTGCGGCAAACCGTCACAGTTCCGTTTAATATCATAATACGTGACCCATCACAAACGCTGAGTTTGGAAAATAGTGTCGTCAATTTCAAGTTGCGTGTTTTTACTTGGAAGTTTTTTTTTTTCAAATGAACTTGTTTGAGCAAAAATACAAAGTCACGAGAACTGTGTTTCTGGTCATTTTTAATTCGCTTTCAGAAAGGTCGTCGTCAGCAGTGATAAATAACAAACGGGCGCTTGATACTGCAAAGACCTACCAATTGAGCTGGGTAAGACCAAATCACTTGGAATTCGAATCTGATTCGAATAATTTTTACGAATCGGATCGAATCACGAATTCCATGTAAATAACAAATACCCATTTTAACTGTTATAACTTGTCTCCATCATGGTTATCAAGAAATTGATAGTTTATAGTGTTTTTTCAATTCACACTACGTTGTCTGAGAGCAACAATTTTCACATTTTAACGACAAAATGCAATCGATTTTGGTTAAATTTGACCGAAATTGATAGCATTTTGTTGTTAAAAATGAAAATTCTAGTTCATTTAGCAAGTTTTTGTTCCTATTGACAGATTCAGGATTGATTCGAATAAATTGTGCTTCGAATCTCGAAATTGTGCGCCGAATCGAATTTCCCAGTCCTACCTACAAAAGAGCGTAGTACGATTGTAACTGCACTCTAAACGAGAACAAACCGAGGTTTGGCCTCTTTTTCATTGTGTATTCTTTTCTTGAGCAAAGCAGCATATAATTGGACTATCCCCCAGGGCAGATACCACCCACTGCAATTTATTATAGTGGTTCAATTTTACTTGAGTGCATTTTTTCGTTTCTCTCTATCACACAAGTGACTATTGGTAAGTTCCTTTTAGGCGTTGCTTACGTTCCCGCTAAGATATTTCAGTAAAGCAAGGTAATAAAAAAAATATTTGTGACGTCATTATGACACCTTTTAAAGGTGGGGTAAACATCAATTTAACAAAAATGAAGTGAGAAAAGCATAAAAATAATATATTTCTTTGTCAATACCGATCCAAAATTAGCAGAATTCTCCTTGTTTTTCAACCTATTTTGATCTGCGGTTTTAGGCTCCGCGTGTACGCACATGTATGCGCTTATCTAACCTTTGACGCAAATTTGACGCACAGATATTTTACCACGTAAAACGTGACTATTTTCGTCCGATTTATTCTGTTTAAGAAAGTTATGCCAAGCATAGTCCTAATATAATTATTACATAAAATACATTAATCATTGGACCATGCATGATATAAGGTAAATATTATAACATTATAGTCGTACTTCTAATAAATATGATATTGAGTCAAGCATGGGCCAAAGATAGACGGCTCTTTGCTAGCGCCGTCTATCAGTGCCTCACGCTTGGCAGAATATAGTTAATATATGACACGCGCTGGTGCGAAGTTATGAATGAATATATTATTGAATCACAATGAATCTTTTATGAAGAACATCACAATTATCGTGCTGGATCTATTATTTGTTTATTCAAGCCGCGATGAGAGTTATAATGAGATATTTACTATATATTGGAACCCAAAATATGTGAAAAATGTTGATTTTATCAAAAACCCGGATGTGGGGTTTCAGCTGTTTCACCTAATATGGTGATGATTTTTCGGCGAATATTTTCTACTATCTACTCAGACCAGATACCACTCACTCATTTGGAATGTTTTTCGCTCAATATTAAAACCAAAAATTTGTGAAATAAAAGGGGTGAACTTGTCGAAAATCCGGAAATGGTGGTTCTGAGATCGTTCACCTAATATGGTAATGTTTTTTGTTTGGGTAACTTCATAAAATATTCATAATTTCCTATTATATGACTTTTTGTCTTTAGGTGCGAACTTTAGAATGATCCTAACGTATTTCCTGTGTGACTAGAAGGAAACTAAGAAGTGGTAGATGGTTCAACCATCGCCCAGGGCAGATACCACCCACTGCATTTTACCATGGTGGTTCAGTTCCGTTCAGGAAGTTTTTCGCTTAGAGTGCAGTTGCTGGTACTACATCTTTAGCAGGTCTTTGCTATTTAAGTCACCGTTAGTCGGTTTCTTTCAGCCACTGCTTCCGGCTCTGCTTAGGGGAAATTCCAATAAAAAAATTCTTTGACAAGGAAACCATCACATAAATTAATATATTCGAAAAATATCTCGTTTGTGTGCACTGATGATGGGATGGGAAAGAGAGCAATTATCCAAAAGGTAAGGGCGATTGCATCGCTTCAAACTTGACCCAAAGAGCCAAAAAGGACAATGATTAAAAAAAACTAATTGCCAATGCCTGTGAATGAATGCCACATCATCAACATTTTAGGATCAAAAGTAGCAGATAGTACTATATTTAAGCGTGTGAATGGTGATATCTTGATTTACTCCTGCGTATATAGGAAAATTGCCGTTTTTTGGGATGTAATTTACAGTTATCTCGGCAGAAAATATTACTGCTTTTCGACTGTTTTTTTTTTTTTTTTGGTGCCAGTTCAAATACCATTAATTTTTTTGCCCAGTTTTAATTAGTTTAATAGAGATTTATGCCGTTGTTTTGCCAATATGACGCCATTCTCTTAAGATTAAAAACGAAAAAACGGCTTAAAACTAGTGCTGATCTCTTTATTGTGTTATCAGATAAATTGACAAATATTATGATGGAATAAACAGGAAGAATTTTACTAATTCATGAGCAAACAATCAAAATATTTGCTCATTCTCTATTCCATCATAAAAGGAATTCAATTGCATATAAGATGGAATGTCACTGAGTGATTTCATGACGTATTTTATTGTATTGTTTACGTCACAAATATGATTATTGTCAATGTTAATGGATTTTTAATGGATGTTTTGTCACATCTGGTATTTTTTGCTCTGTTAGTATAAAAATACACAAAATATTGAAGCGGAAGAATATAAAAAAACAGCCAAAATAACTTTTTAGCAGTTTAAGCTGTTGTACAAACCAAACAAGTCTACATTAATTCCATAAATAAATAGAAATTTACCAGAAAACCTCATTTTTACAATCTATATTGATGAATCGCACCGACGAAGCACGATCGATAAGTGATATGTAAACTTTACAAATAAATAGTTTGATTAAAAAATAAATCATGGCAACAAAAAAAATATCGAACAGTCATATATGGATGTGAACGATATTAATTTCTCCCTGTTTAAGAATATAATCGGTTTTGAAGTCATTCGTACAGAGAAATCTACGTGTTTTATCTAGTTTTAATGAAGACGGATTGTTTTGTTTTGCACAAAAATACTACGTGTTGTGACACTGTTACAAAAAATGCGACAAAATCACTGGTCTTTGACAGTAATTTTACTTGGCGGACGCATCGAATGACACATACTTAACCAAACACGCGTGCATAAATATATCGACAAGGTTCGACAAAACGAAGAAATTCCCCTTGTCTTGAAAAAGAGTTACACATTTAGCTTGTACCAAGTATTAACCACTCAAAACCTACATACCCTATCCGTGGTACCCCCACGAATACTAACACTGTAACAAAAAATGCATCAAAATCACTGATCTTTGACAGTAATTTTACTTGGCCGTTTTGAAAAAAATTCAAAATTGACTTTTTTTTGGCCAAATATGGGTTTTTTGACTTTGAAAATATGCAGTTACTGCAAATGACCAATAAATTTACTGTATTTTTGTTACAGTCTACCGCTATTCCATATTAGTTTCGTTCTATCAAGGTGGAAAATGGTAGGTACCCTTGGGGGTATTGACATCTTATTGTCTGCGCTAGTGACGTCAACCTAACTAGAGAATAGTCTAACGTATTTCCTGCGTGTTGTAAAAAGCGACTAAAAGGAAGAAAAAAGTGTTAGATGGTTTTATCATCGCCCACGACAGATTCTCTGGATTTCATGCATTTCCTGCACTTTATCATGATGATTCAGTTCTTTTCGGGATGTTTTCAGTTTAGAGTGCAGTTGCTTGTAGTAAATCATTTTGAAGCTCTTTGCTGTAAATGTTTCATACAGAAGTATTTTTTTCGAGAATATCCAAACTTTGGAATTTCTTGCCTTCCCACTGCTTTCCTGATTGTGTGGATTTAAAATTCGCGTCAATAGACGTGTGTTAGCATTTTCAGCAACAAAAAATACTACCTAAAATTACCAAAAATGATTTGCTTTATTTCTTTTTCTGCTCGAAGTAAATGAATATTCGGGTTGTATGTAAAACATTTATAGTAATTTTACCTTATATTTAAATAAAATTGAAATCGGCAATATCAGTAAGCGATGAACAATCCAAGAATACTTAGTTTAGTAAATACAACCCCAATCTTTTCTCAATTTAAACGGTCGTTGTATGGTGGTGATTTTTCCACCACACCTATATTATGACCAAATAAATGGAGAGAATTGCTCCGCCATCATTGTCTTATTTGTCTCTCTTCTATTACTACTGTGACGCAATAAGTAAACAAGATGTCACAATGGAATGTTTGTTTGACAATTATTACACATAATTTAGTACCTAGCAACCTGTGTTTATTAAGAGTCACGATCGAAAATTATATTTTATTAAGCATGAGCCACAGATGGACCGCGTCTTATCGACGCGATCCGTCAGTGACCCATACTTCACAAAAGATGTTTGGCAAAATTTCTCGTCTTCGTCATATCACTGAATATTTGCCTCCGTATCTACGTTTTTTTTGTTCTCATTACTGTTTATGAATGGAGGTTAAACATTAAAGCTTTTCTCCATTTCAATGCGAGAATTTTTTTTCCACAAACTTCTGTGATCTGGAATTCATAGCTGAAAATAACGGTCTTCCAATTTTTTTTTTATTTTTTCATTGAAATTAATTCACTGAGCAAAGCCGGAAGCAGTGCCTACAAGGAACCAACTTACGACCCCTCAATAACAAGGAGCTAACACAAGAAAACAAGAAAAACCCCCTTGGGAAAACATGGGAGAACAATAACCCCCTCAGTCCCCCCCTCCCCCAGACAGAAACCAACCAATAAAAAATACACGCCCCTCCACATTGGTCGTTGACTAAGACTAAAAGGAACAACCTAACGGCCACCACTCAACAGCAAAGAGCTACTAAAAGATGTTGCTCCAGCAATCGCGCTCTAAACGAAAAACATCCCAAACGGAACTGAGCTATGTGTCACTATATGTCACAAGGGTCGGTTCGGCCGAGTACTGAGTATTTAGATAAATATTCGGCCGAAATTGAGTGGCTCGGCCCTTCGCTTCGAATTAAGTTTTTAGTCATAAAATAGGGCCAAAAGGTTCAAGAATAGCAAAAATCATGAAGGATGTGCAATCTACGAAAAGCTCGGATAATATATCGACATAATTATATCCCGATTTAATATTCACACAAACCTCGGACTCAGTGTCGCATAGTCCGGCCTCGGCCGAACCCCGAAACACCTCTAAATTAAGTCGACTGAACCACAATAGTGTAAAGTGCAGTGAGTGGTGGTATATGCCCTGGGCGATGGTACAACCATCTATTTCAGATGAAAAAAATGCAACATATCATTTTCTTGCTCAGCTCAATAATAATTGATATTTTTTTATCACGGCCCCCATTTCTGTAACCTTAGTTACGTAATTTCTGCAAAATTTAGAAATTCTGAACAAAACAAAAAATATTTTGTTTGAATTTATTTTGTCACGCATGAGTCACTGATGTATCGCGCCTCCGAGGCGCGATTCATCTGTGACTCATGCTTAACAGAATAAAAACTTTGGATTGCGTTTCATTTGCTCAATACTTTGAAAAAATACAATTTTTGTTCGAGTTTGACCAATTATATATCATTTTATAATTGTTTTTATTATTCAAATTGATTAATTTTCGAGTAAAATTGAGAAAAATTCCAGAAAAAAAGTTTTTTACATAAAACTTCCACAAAGAATTTGCAGTCAATTTCACAATATGACGTAATCTTCAAATCTTATATTTACAATTGATGATGGTAACCAGAATCCATATTTGAATTCCGAAGATAACTCGAGAATATTTTAAATAATCCACATTCCGTTTATATTCGATAACACTTTTTGTTTACGAAAAATCAGAAAACTGTTCTTTTATTTATATTATTACGTCAAATATTTTTACTGTGAAAAATTACAGTAAATTTACCGTACTTTTGCAGTAATTGTATAATTTTAAAATCGATATCGCCGTATTGAGCGTTTGCCGACAGGGTTATTCATAGTTTCTGACCGTTTCGCTCAACCGGTAAAATGAAAACGATGTTTTACCAACGTTTCGAATATCTTTTCAGATATCCTTCACTAGGGCAAAGGAAATGGACAACAGAGGTCTAATATATATATATAATCCTTAGGCATCTAAAAATAGGTTAAAGTCCTCAAGCAAAAAGATTGGATAAGAAAAAATAGCATCTGATAAGGCATGGCGATAACTCATGAATCCCGACTACAAGATCGCCATGTCGATGGAATTTTTGACCAAGTTTCAACAATTCGAAAATATTGTTCTACGAAGTAAAATTATTGTCAAAGGACAACGATTTTTGACGGCATTTTTTACAGTGTTTATGAGTAAACCCTGTTCCAAATAGCCTTTGTATATTTGAAATAATATCGCCTACCGGGCGTCTACATGGACATATCGAAACTTCGTCGACACTAAGCAGACATGGGGGATATCTTTTGGCGCCAAATCCATCTAATTACCAGTAAGTCCGGTTAACCATACTTTATAACAAAATCGTTCATTCGAGCTGTTTGAAGCGAGAAGAACTTCTTATGACCATTCTTCGGAGTTAGGGCTGGGAAAAACCGAATCATTTGGAATTCGAATCTGATTCGGATATTTTTTTCGATTCGAATATATTTTTTGCTGATTCCATAAAAATAATTGGTATCGCATTTTTAATATTACTATTAATGTCCTCATCGTGGTAATCAGGTAATTTACAGTTACGAATTACAAATATTAGCTTTACAAATTTAGATGCGATGTATTTTCAATTGCACGCAAGTCCAAAAGCGGAAAACTTGCTAAATAGAGTGGAATTTTTATTTTAACGACAAAATCCACTCGATTTTAGTCAAATTTGAACAAAATCGAGTGCATTTTGTCGTTAAAATGGAATGTCCCTTAGTGATTTCGGACGTCATAGGTATGATTATTTGATCACTAAATTGAGTGACTCAAATAAAATTATTTTGGTTCATTTTAGAAAATCAACAAAATGATGAAATTCTTCAATTCTGCCTCAAATGCTTATCCAAATAATGTATAATTTTCGCCTTTTGTTTCCTTATAGTGCATTGTCCATGAGTGTTCTATGACTTCACAAATATAAGTATTTGGCGGCAAAGTAAAAAAAGTTTAAATAAAATTCGTTCGGTTAGTACGCTGCAACAAAAAAGCAACAAAATCACTGGTCTTTGACAGTAATTCAACTTGGCGGAATTGAAAAATTCAAAATTGACTATTTTGGCCCAAATAAGGGGTGTTGATGGAACGCGCCGCGAAGGTGCGGTCCATCAACAGCCCATAATTGGCATAAATCTCATAAACATGCCATTTTTTAACTTTGGAAATATGCAATTACTGCAAAATGACCAGTAAATTTACTGTATTTTTGTTTTTGTTAGTGTAGAAAATTGAAAAAAGAAAAAGTGAAATATTTTGATTGTTACTCAAAAATATTTGTTCAAGTAATGAAGACCGTAAAGGAAATAATATGTGACCGGAAAGTAAATTTACTTTTAAAAGGAATCCCGAACAAAAGCCGTGTTCATTCGATTTTTGAGCAGATAAATACCAATCTAAACTTTGATTTTGTCAAGCATAAGCCACAGATGGACCACGCCTCAAAAGCGCAAACCGTCGGTGACTCATGCGTGACAGAATATATTAAAACAGCAAATTCCTTTCCTTAGAAAGCGCCAAATATGTGGAAAATATACATTAACGTATAAGAGAAAGAGGAATTCTTTTCCAAAAAAGAATATATTTCGAATCTGGTGATAGACAACTAGGGCTTCGCAAAACCGAATCATATGAAATTCGAATTTGATTCGTATAATCTTTTCGAATCGGGTCCAATCATTAATTCGATGTAAATTACAAATGTCTCATTTTTACTATTACAATTTGTTTTTATTGGGAAAGTCGAGACATTTACAGTTTATAGTGTGATTTCAATGCGAACAAATTTCATATTTTAACAGCTAAATATAATCGATTTTGGCCAAATTTGACCAAAATTGATTCCATTTTATTCTTAAAAATAACAATTCTTGTCCAATTGGTAAGTATTTGCTCCTATGACCGATTCACGATTGCTTCGATTAAATTGGGCGTCGATTCGAATTGAATTGCCCAGCTCTATAGACAACCCAAATTCGTGGAATAACTCATGAAAATTATTCAATTTTTACTCAAAAATATTTCTTCAAATAGTAATAACAATTTCAGAAATAATACGGGATTTTTCAAACTCGCGATGATAGACAACCCCCATTGGTTGAACAACTTATGAAGAATCTTCAATTTTGACTCAAAAATACTTTTTTTAATACTAATCACATTTTCTGAAATATGTGATTGATAAAACCAGAAAAAAATCTTGTTTAGTCAAGTATTGAGCAGATAAAACCACTTGAACTTTATTTTTGCCAAACATGAGCCATAGATAGCCCACACCAAAAAGACGGAATCCATCAGTGACCCGTGCTTGAAAAGATTTACCTAATGATTTTTTTTTTGGGGGGGGACGACGAAATATGAGGAAATAGACAAGTCAAGCATTCGAATTTGATTCGAATATTTTTTTTTCTGAATCGGATCGAACTACCAATTCTATGTAAATAACCAATATCCCATTTTCATTTCCATTTTGAAAATCAAGATATCCATAGATTACTATGTTATTTCAATTCACACCCCATATATTAGATAAACAATTTTCATATTATTTAAACGACAAAATGCAATCGATTTTGGTCCGATTTGTCCAAAACCGATTGGATTCGGTCGTTAAAAATAAGAATTCTTGCTTATTTGGCAACTTTCAATAGTCAAGTCACAATAGAGGCTACAGGGCGTGTCGAGAACACGTCTGCATAGTTTGGACAAATAAATAGCATTATTCATTAATATGAAGAGAACTCAAATTGCACGCCTCAAAAGCGCGATTGATCAGTGACCCATGCTTGAAAAGATATACTCAAAGAATTTTGATTTTTTTATGGGAGGGGGGGGGGACAACGACGAAATATGGGGAAATTATACTTTAACGTAACAGACACAAAAGGATTTTAATTTCAATAATATATTTTGAATCTGATGATAAATGACCCAAATATGAATGAATCTTGAAATTTTTTAATTATGATTCAAAAATATTTTTTAAATATAAATGACAATTTATGAATAATAGGTGATATTGCATTATTTTTGTGGGCGCGATGGCCTAGTGGTTAAATGTGTTGGCATCGCAGGTTGAAGATCTGAGATTCATCCGTTCCCACCACTCAACCCAGGGTGTAATAACTTGGGTAGACAAAGCCGAACAGGAAAAAATCATACTTTTCCAGTAATTGTAACCCTGTCCGTCCATACTTGGCCACTGTTACAGGGCCTTGGGCAGGGTGATCCACTCTATGAAGTGGCTAAAAAATACACAATTTATTATGTGATATTGTATTATTTTATTATGCAATAATATATTGGTCAAATCCAGACTTATAGTATGCCAAGCATGGGCCATAGATGGCTAGCACCTCAAAGTTTTTGAAGTCTGAAATTTCTCATTTTTTTACTCGAAAATAATAAATTCGAAAACTGAAAACACTTACGAAATATTTTATAATTGGTCAAACCCGAACGAAATATTGAGAAAATAAAACTAAAACTCAATTCAAAGTTTTATTTTGTCAAGCATGAGCCACAGATGTCCCGTGCCTCGGAGGCGCGGCCCATTAGTGATTCGTGAGTGACAAGATAAATTTAAAAAAATAAAAATTTATCTCGAGATAGTCCGACTGTAGGTACGGGATTCAGAATAGTCTTAACGTATATCCAGCGTGACGTAAGATGCGACTAAGAGGAGGCAAAGAAGTGGTAGATGGTTTTTCGTTGCCCGGGGCAAATACTAACCATTGCACTTTACCGTATCAGTTCAGTTCTGTTTGGAATGTATGTAGCTCTTTGATATTATTTTGCTGTTAGTTGGTTCCTTTTAGACACTGCTTCCGGCCTTGATTTGAGCGAACTTTTATATAAAAAAGTGAATATTGCCAAAAATGATTATCCAAAGTCTGACTCAGTTCCTACGAAATGATCTAGTTAACGCAAAGTCTGTATATAGTTTTTGCACTAATCGATGGTGCCATGTAGCGGCGCGCTCAGGACTTCTAAATGCTGGGACATCTGTGGCGTAGTTTTTGAATAATTATTGCTAGACTATTTAAACAAACAGACAAAAATAGAGAAAAAGTAAATTTAGTATGACGTAATAATGTAACTTAATATAGCCAGTAAAAATTTGTCAAAGTATGTTCCGCCAAGCATGTGTCACCGATGGATCGCGCCTACCAGGCGCGGTCCATCTGTGTCTCATGCTCGACGAAAAAAATCCAGATTATCTTTGCAAACTCCAGTTCATTAGAAGTATCATCAACGCGCTCAGACTTTTATGTTAAATTTCAAAGCGCTTGGACACCTGTGGCATTGTTTTGATATAAACATTGCTAGACAATTTGAATTTAATTCGCCAATGTTTGTAAAGGGTCCATTTTAGTTTCGTCTTGAGAATAAAGAAAAACTATAATTTTTGTTTTAAGGAAAAGTCACAGAATTCCGCACGTGGCTATGTTGTGCACAGGGCCGGGCAATTCGATTCGGTGATTCGAATCGACTCCAAGCACGATTGATTCGAATCAATCGTGAATCGTTCATAGGAACAAAAACTTGTTAAGTGAACTAGGATTTTCATTTTCAACGACGAAATACAAATTTGACCAAAATCGATCATATTTCGTCGTTAAAATATGAAAATTGTTGCTCTTGGTGTGAATGTGAATGCAATACAAACTATAAATTCCTTGATTTTCACAATGGAGACAAGTTGTAATAGTAAATGGGATACTTGTTATTTACAAAAAATTAGTGATTCGATTCGATTCGAAAAAATATTCGAATCAGATTCGAATTCCAAGTGATTCGGTTTTGCCCAGCCCTAGTTGTGCAACAAATGACTTAGGCTTGATAAAAAATTTTCATATTATTTAGCGACAAAATATAATTGATTTTGGTCCAATTTGACCAAAATCGATTGGATTTGGTCGTTAAAAATAAAAATTCTAGCACATTTAGCAACTTTCGTTCCCATGAACGATGCACGATTGATTCGAATAAACTGTGCTCCGAATCGATTCGAATCACCGAACCGAATTGCCCAGCCCTAGTTAGAAGTGGTGTACTGCCGACTTTTGCAGATACCACTCACTGCACTTTACCTCAGCACTTCAATTCATTTTGGACTATTTTCTTTTTCTATTAGGTTTCTGTTAGCTGGTTCATTCCCGACACTGCTTCGGGTCTTTATCAAGAATGCATTTAATGATGAAAAAGAAAACAATGTTAAATTAGGCAGAAATTATAAACAAATGAAAAATAAGTTTTGTATGACGTAATGTGTTCTCTAATCAGGCGTGCAATTTTTTAGGCGGATTTTCGCGCCGCGACTTTTATGTCAAATATCAAAGATTTGGACACCTGCTACATAGTTGTTTATAAACACCATTAAAACAGTTTTAAAGACAATTTGCTAAAACAAAAACAAAAATTGACGATACAATACTCGACATCTGTAGCAATGTTTTAACATAAACTTTGTACAGATGTCTCGAATTTTTGTGATGCGATATAAGTAACTCTATGACGTAATAACCCGCATTAAATCAGACGGAATAAATTTTCTGGTCAATTAGAAATAACGACGCCACCGACTTTATGTTCTAATTTCAAATTGTCTGAACACCTGCTTTATAGATTTACTATTAACTTTGTTTAGTACATTAGTATCGCAAACCTGGGTTGGGTATTTTTAAATGCGTAAATAGTTGCATGAATTATAAATAACGTATAAATCGGTCAATAATTCATGAGTAAAGACAGGTGGGACTGGGCAATTCGATTCGGTGGTTCGAATCGGTTTGAATTGCAATATATTAGAATCAATCATAAATCGTTCATTTAAAAAAAAAAACAGAAATTTTCCATCAAAAATTTTAATACTTTTTATATTTTGTTAAGCATGGGCTACTAACAGATCGCGCCGTCGAGCCTCGGTCTATCTGTGGTAAGGCTGGGCAATTCGATTCGTTGATTCGAATCGATTCGAAGCTCAATATATTCGGATCAAACGTAAATCGTTCATTTAAAAAAACAAAAATTTTCGATCGAAAATTTTAATACATTTTATATTTTGTTAAGCATGGGCTACTGACAGATCGCGCCGTCGAGCCGCGGTCTATCTGTGGTAAGGCTGGGCAATTCGATTCGGTGATTCGAATCGATTCGAAGCGCAATATATTAGAATCAAACGTAAATGGTTCATTTAAAAAACAGAAATTTTAATACTTATCATATTTTGTTAAGCCTGGACTACTGATAGATCGTGCCTGCTCACAATACGAAGTACCCCGTACCAGGTTGAAAATGGCCACTTGAAGCTATAAAATTGATTCGTCGAGGCCAAATATGGACCACATATTGGCCAAGAAAGTCTTTTTTCAATGCCGCCGAGTAAAATTACGGTCAAAGACCAGTGATTTTGTTGCATTTTTTACAGTGTCCTCCAAGATGCTGTTTTGGCAACTGCACCCTAAGTGAAAATATCCTTACAAAAATGAACCTTTAAAGTACAGTGCAGTGAGTTGTATCTGCCCTATGTGATGCGATACTCAAATAATTTTTCAGTGTCTGTGGACATTGAATATTTTTGCCATATTTTAATTTTACTTTGCTGAAATTACATGTTGCCACAACCCCCTTTCATTCGCAAACAGAAACAAAGTCTCACAGCCATTTAAACTGTCTTAGTACTTTCGAACACAAAAATAAATCATTATTTTTCTAGTGTTTCAGGATTATTTTTTAAATTTTTAAATTTCCTCTAAGCAATATGACCAGAGTAAAGTAAGTGATATCTACAATATTATAACGATCTTCAACTGCTTTGCTTCATTTCAGTCGCCTCCTGCGACAGGCAGGAAATAAGTTAAGACAATTCTGAAGCCCTTACCCACAAAGCACTGAAAGTTTTACTTAGGTATGCAAAAGAAAAATTAACTGCGCCTGAAGCAATTTATGGATATTTGTTGACAAACCATTAGTCTTATTTGAACCAGTTTATATAGCCATATATATACTTTATTGTATTGAAATTCACTCTGATCAGAGTCGGAAGCAGTGCCTAAAAGAAACCAACAAACGGCCACTTAATAGCAAAGAACTACTCAAAGATGCAGACGTACTCTGAACGGAAAACATTCCAAACGGAAATGAACCGCCATGGTAAAGTGCAGTAAGTGGGCCTAGTCGATATCATTTTTCATCACGGGATGAAGATCTCAGGTTCGAGTCCCAAGGAGTCCGGCTCGTTGATCCCCCCTTATGGTTATGGTTATGAAAACCTGCCTTGTTAATAAGATATATGACGAGTATGGACTGTTGATGGCTCGGAATTGGCTTAAATATCATCAACATGGCGTTTTTTAACTTTGGAAATATATAATTACTGCAAATGAACAGTAAATTTACTGCACTTTTGTTACAGTGTCACTCTTTCGTCATTTAAACGGCCGTTAGTTGGTTCCTTTTAGGCACTGATTCCTGTCTGAAGGATATTCCAGATGAATATTTTATTCCGTCAAGCACGGGCCACAGATGGAGATTATCATGAGGCATAGCCCATCATGCTTGATTCATGCTTGACAAAGTACGCTTAGGAAATGTTTTTCACTCGTGAATGCGGCAAAAGAGGTTATGACAGCACGCTATTAGGAAAATTTCGAATGGGAGTGACTATGGTGACATATCATAGGCGACGAGCCCGAAAAACATGCAGTAAACGCAAATTAAAAAATTGCAAAATCAGCCACTATGATGACATGTTATTTGCGGCAGAATCCGGGAAAATGCTTATGCTGGATTACTTGGCATATATTAATTAATCATCATTAGAAAATATTCAAATGAAGGTTACTTTGACCACATATTTTTGGCGACGAGTCCGAATAACATGCATTTTCCATGAAATGAAGGAAAGCAATCCAAAAATTGCGCTGAATGTGCGAAAAAATCATTCAAAACAAAAAGATTTCGAAAAAAATGCTTATGCCAAGTTACTTAGAATCACTAATCACCAAACAAAGTATCCTAATTTTCTTCTAAAATGACTTAGATGTGCGATTTTTAATTTTTTTTTCAATTGACGAAGGTTACGGCAAAACGCAAATTAACGGATGTCGATTGAGATACTATGATGACATTGTTTTTGCGGCAGAATCCGAAAAAATGCTTATGCTTGGTTACTTGGAATATATTAATTAGTCATCATTAGAGAAAATTCAAATGAAGGTTACTATGACAACATATTTTTGGCGACGAGTCAGAAAAACATGCATTTTGCATGAAATGAGGGAAAGCAATCCAAAAATTGCGCGGAATGTGCGAAAAATTATTCAAAAGAAAAAGATTTCGAAAAAAATGCTTATGCCAAGTTACTTAGAATCACTAATCACCAAACAAAGTATCCTAATTTTCTTCTAAAATGACTTAAGATGTGCAATTTTTTATTTTATTTTTTAATTGACGAAGGTTATGGTAAAACGCAAATTAACAAATTTCGATTGAGACACCATGATGACATGTTATTTGCGGCAGATTACGAAATAATGATTATGCCTAGTTACTAAGAATATATTAATTTATGAAGCATGCGGCTTAATCCGTCTGGGACTCACGCTTAGGGCTGAGCAAAACCGAATCATTTGAATTTCGAATCTGATTCGAATAATTTTTTCGAATCGGATCGAATCACGAATTCCATGTAAATAATCAATATCCCATTTTCTATTATAACTTGTCTTCATTGTGAAAATAGAGAAATTTATTGTTTATGGTGTATAATCAATTTACACTCCATGTCTGAGAGAAACAATTTCTATATTTTAACGACAAAATATAATCGATTTTGGTCAAATTTGACCAAAATCGATTGTATTTTGTAGTTAAAAATGAAAATTTCAGTCCAATTATTAAGTATTTGCTCCTATGAAGGATTTACAATTGATTCGAATATACTGTGCTTCGAATCGATTCGAATCACCGAATCGAATTGTCCAGCTCGACTCATACTCGTAAAAGAAAAAATAACGAATGTAAGCGACTATGGCGCGTATTATTGGCGACGAGTCAGAAAAACATGCATTTTTCCATGAAATGAAGGAAAATAATCAAAAATTGGGCCGAATGTGCGAAGAATTATATAAAAGAAATTCAAAGGATCATTAATCACTAAATTCGAAAAACATGCATTTTTTCATCAAATGAGGGAAAATAACTAAAATGGCGTGAAATATGCGAAAAATTATTCAAAAAATAATATTTCGAAAACATGCTTATGCTTAGTTACTTAGAATATATCAAGTAGTTACTATGACGACATGTTTTTGCCGACGAGTCCGAAAAACATGATTTTCCATGAAATGAGGGAAAGCAATCCAAAAATTGCGTGGAATGTGCGAAAAATTATTAAAAAAAAAGAAATTTCAGGCCAACCCAAATCACTAGTAGAATAATCCTACATCTTTTCTAAAACGACCTAAGAGATGCGCAATTTTTGATTCATTTTTTTAATTGACGAAGGTTACGGCAAAACGCAAATTAACAAATTGCAAAATCAGCCACTATGATGACATGTTATTTGCGGCAAAATCCGGAAAAATGCTTATGCTTGATTACTTGGAATATATTAATTAGTCCTCATTAAGAAGAAATTCAAATAAAGGTTACTATGACAACATATTTTTGGCGACGAATCCGAATAACATGCATTTTCCGTGAAATGAGGAAAAATACCCAAAAATTGCGCGGAATGTGCAAAAAATTATTCAAAAGGAAAAGATTTCGAAAAAATGCCTATGCTTAGTCACTTAGAATCACTAATCACTGAATTAAATATCCTAATTTTCTTCTAAAATGACTTAAAAGATGCGCGGTTTTTTGATTCCTTTTTTTAATTGACGAAGGTTACCGTAAAACGCAAATTAACAAATTTCGATTGAGACACTATGATGACATGTTATTTGCGGCAGATTCCGAAAAAATGCTTATGCCTAGTTACTAAGAATATATTAATTTATGAAGCATGCGGCTTAATCCGTCTGGGACTCACGCTTGGGGCTCGGCAAAACCGAATCATTTGAATTTCGAATCTGATTCGAATAATTTTTTCGAATCGGATCGAATCACGAATTCCATGTAAATAACATATATCCCATTTTCTATTATAACTTGCCTTCATTGTGAAAATAAAGAAATTTATAGTTTATAGTGTATATTGAATTCACAATCCATGTCTGAGAGCAACAATTTTCATATTTTGACGACAAAATATAATCGATTTTGGTCAAATTTGACCAAAATCGATTGTATTTTGTAGTTAAAAATGAAAATTTCAGTCCAATTATTAAGTATTTGTTCCTATGAACGATTCACAATTGATTCGAATATACTGTGCTTCGAATCGATTCGAATCACCGAATCGAATTGCCCATCTCGACTCATACTCGTAAAAGAAAAAATAACGAATGTAAGCGACTATGGCACGTATTATTGGCGACGAGTCAGAAAAACATGCATTTTTTCATGAAATGAAGGAAAATAATCAAAAATTGCGCTGAATGTGCGAAGAATTATTTAAAAGAAATTCAAAGGATCACTAATCACTAAATTCGAAAAACATGCATTTTTTTCATCAAATGAGGGGAAATAACCAAAATGGCGCAAAATATGCGAAAAATTATTCAAAAAATAATATTTCGAAAAAATGCTTATGCTTAGTTGCTTAAAATATATTAAGTAGTTACTATGACGACATGTTTTTGCCGACGAGTCCGAAAAACATGCATTTTCCATGAAATGAGGGAAAGCAATCCAAAAATTGCGCGGAATGTGCGAAAAATTATTAAAAAAATGCATTTTCCATGAAATGAGGGAAAGCAATCCAAAAATTGCGCGGAATGTGCGAAAAATTATTTTAAAAAAAAGAAATTTCAGGGCATCTCTAATCACTAGTTGAAACATCCTAAATCTCTTCTAAAACGACCTAAGAGATGCGCAAATTTTGATTCATTTTTTTTAATTGACGAAGGTTACGGCAAAACGCAAATTAAAAAATTTCGATTGAGACACTATGATGACATGTTATTTGCGGCAGAATCCGGAAAAATGCTTATGCTTGATTACTTGGGATATATTAATTAATCATTATTAGAAAATATTTAAATGAAGGTTACTATGACAACATATTTTTGGCGACGAGTCAGAAAAACATGCATTTTCCGTGAAATGAGGGAAAGCAATCCAAAAATTGCGCGGAATGTGCGAAAAATTATTCAAAAGGAAAAAATTGCTTATGCTTAGTTACTTAGAATATAATAATTAGTCAATCAGGCGACGCAATCCATCTGTGAATCATGCTTGGCAAAGTAAATCCAAGAATGGCGCGGATTCCGAAAGAAATGCTTATACTTGCTTACTTGGAATTGCTTCAGGCATTTTGCAAACTCAGGAAATTTTGTGATTGAATTTGTACACTTTGATTAATATACGTTGATTTTGTGCTTGTAAGTTGACCACTTTTAGTTACTTTTTTGGGGGTTTTCGAAATATTTGCTATGGCCTGTCCCTGAATCTACCGGGGGAGCTTATACCCAGCAACCGTTAGGCACGGACCTTTGTAGTGACTGTGTATCTGTTCTTCTACAGCTACCCACGGACTGCCTTGCTGAAGGGCACGCTGGGTGGTGAAACGGTCAAGCATCGAACCATCAACCTTCCGCACAATACGATCGCGCTCAACCGACCGAGCCACCACTTTTATTTTCATGATTCGAGTCGAGAGGATTCAAAATATCATTTTTGTGATTCGGTATGATTGGACAACTGATTCGAGCAAATTTTTTGTCGAATGTTTAGTTATTCCACATATTTGAAAAAAACGTAAGTTTAAAACAGATTTTTTATCATCGCAGGCTGAAGATCTCGGGTTCGAGTCCCGGCGAGTTCGGCTCAATTATCCATGCCCAACACTCAACCCAAGGTGTGACAACTTGCGTAGGCTAAGCAGAACATGAAAAGATCATATCTTTCCAGCAATTGTAACCCTGTCCTCTATAAGTGGCCGCTGTTACAGGGCCTTGACCAGGGTGATCCACTCTAAGAAGTGGCTGTGAAAAAAAGTATGAGACAATGATTGATGGCACCTAAGCGACACAATCCATATGCGGTTCATACTTAACAATACACGTTCCGCGGTACTGAGACATGGCAAATTGTGTGGTTTCTTTTTCTGCTGGAGAGTTGAGGAGGTTGTGGTACCACTGACGGCGAAACCACGCGAAGGTTGACTTTCTCATAAGTTTTGAGAAGGAAGTGACGTGCCCCCGACGATCACTTGACGGGGCAATTCGTCAGTGACTCACGCTTGACAAAACAAATTTAGACAATGTTTTTTTTTTAAAAAAATGGGGGGCGTCAACCTGCATATTGTTTTTCGCCGGATACTTATACTTAGTTATCTGAAGTCTGCGTTTGTCAAGCATGAGCCACAGATGGAGCGCGCCTTGGCGGGGCAATCCATCATCGACTCATGATTGATGGGCCAAGATGGCGTGATGAAATCGACGAAACTTGCCGAACGTAATAGATAATGAATGGCGCGGGTTCAAACCCCGACAAAGTTTGATCAAGATCGATGAACGAAGAAGCTATCAAAGAGCAATACACGCGGGGTGCCCCTGGGCGAGGCGCTGTAACCCACAGCCTTGGGGCGATGCTCGATAACCGCAACGGTTCTTCAAATGTTCCACTCTGGATGGAATGGCAAGACGCAAGAAAAATTTCGTATCCTGATATAATTGGAAACATTGTTAATTGCATACTGTGAAATGAAGTTCATTTCATGCTTAACAAAGTAAGCCTAGGAAATATTTTTTTACTAAATGAATGAGGGAAATGAGGTTATGGCAACATGCAATTTACAAAAATTTCAAATTCACGTCAATAAGTGACGAAATATTATTTGCCCCACGATCAAAAAGAAATGCTTATGCTTATTGAAATCCATGCGTTTATCAAGAATAAGCCACAGATGGACTGCGCCTTGGCGGAGCATTCCATCAGTGACTCATGCTTGACGAAGTAAATCCAAAATTGGCGCGGGATTTCGAAAGAAACGCTTATACTTGCTTACTAGGAAATGCTTCAGGCATATTCAATGTCGCTTTTGCAAACACAGGGAATTTTATAATTAAATTCGTATATTTAGAATATTGTACGATTTATTTCGAGTCGACTGGTAATAAATACAGTTGATGTTTCAGCTTAGACTCAGTAGAGAAGTTATATTCTTGTGGAAGGGGATGCAAGAATTGAGATGTTTGTGACGTTATAATGAGCGGCGCAGGTCAAATTTCTTAGACCAAAATTACCATTTCTCATAAATTGGTGGAAATGGAAAAGTTATGACGTTATAATGGGCGGCGCAGGCCGAATAACTTCGACTGAAACTTGGGTTTTTGCAAATCTGCAAATATGAATAAATAAATATTCATTATGGAAGCAAAAATTTTTACTTTTATCATGAAATCGGGGGTGTAAAAATATATAAAAACTGCCACTATGTAGTTTGTGGGCGCAATATTGTGAACTCGTTTATCCAAGTCAACCACTCAACTCAGGGTGTAATAACTCGAGTAGGCTAAGCCGAAGCTGAAAGATCATATATTTCTAACAGAATTGTATTAGGGGCCGTTGCTGCATGTAGGAATGGGCAAAACCGAATCATTTGAAATTCGAATCTGATTCGAATATATATATATTTTTTTTTTTTGAATCGGATGGAATGACGAATTCTATGTAAATAACAAATATCCCATTTTTATTATTATAACACGTCTCCATCGTGAAAATGGATAAATTTATGATTTATAGTGTATTTTCAATTCACACTAAGAGCAACAATTTTCATAGTTCAACGACGAAATATAATCGATTTTAGTAAAATCTGATCAAAATCGATTGCATTTCGTCGTTAAAAATGAAAATTTTAGTACATTTAACAAGTTTTTGTTCCTACGAGCAATTCACTTTCGATTCGAATAATTTGTGCTTCGAACTGATTCGAATCGAATTGCCTAGCCCTGACTACAAGGCCTTTTTCGCTCAAGAAATGGATAAGAATTTTATGGTATTTTTATATCATAATTAGTAGTATCTCGTTGCCATTCTGGCGAGCATTAGTTGGCTTCGTATAGCACTGGGCAATTCGATTCGAAGCAAGATTTATTCGAATCAATCGTGATTCGTAAATAGGAACAAAATCTCGTTAAATAAAATAGGAGTTTCATTTTTAACGACGAAATGCAATCGATTTTAGTCAAATTTGACCAAAATCGATTATATTTCTTCGTTAAAATATAAAAATTGTAGCTCTTAGCGTTTTTTCTTCAATTTCACAATGAGACGAGTTAAAATAGTAATAATGAGATATTTCTTATTTACATAAAATTAGCCATTTGATCCGATTCGAACAAATTATTCGAATCAGATTCGAATTCCAAATGGTTCGGTTTTGCCCAGTCCTAGCTTCATACAGTTCGACCCGTTGTTTTAGAGTAAAAATTCTCTAATTCTATATTGATATATTAACAGATATTAACCATGTCCTGGACTCTGAGCCTAACACTTATGACATGTGGTTTAATAACATGTCTTGCTGATGACCTTAATTGTCGTTTCAAACCCGGATGTGACGTCAATCAATGTGATCCCCTACCATGGAAACGAAAGGTTCTCGATTTTGAAGAATATTTGCAAAGAAGAGAGTTTCCTATAACTTGTAAAAAGGAAGTTTCTACTGACGTCGTAACACTTTATGCAGAGAATGCTGACAATCAACAGAGGATTGCAAAAAACGAACGAGGTAAATATCTAAGGGCTATATAGGGCCGAACGAAACCGAGTCATTTGAAACTCGAATCTAAATTAGTGGGCGCGATGGCCTAGTGGTTAAACATGTTGGCATCGCAGGTTGAAGATCTCTGGTTCGAGTTCCGGCAAGTCCGGATCGCTCATCGATGCCCATCACTCAACCCAGGGTGTAATAACTTGGGTAGGCTAAGCCGAACTGAAAAAGATCATATCTTTCCAGCAATTGTAACTGTGCCCGTCCATAAGTGGCCTCTGTTACAGTGCCTTGGGCAGGGTGATCCCCCTAAGAAGTGGCGAAAAAAATGAGTATTTTAGGGGGGAGTTGAAATTTTTTATCATTTTATTTTCATTTATTGAAATTCAATCTGAGCAAGGCCGGCACGCGCACAGTGCCAAACGGGAACCAGCCAACTGTCATATAATATCAAAGATCTACTAAACGATGTAGTACCAGCAACTGCACTCTAAACTGGAAACATCCCAAATGAAATTAAACCGTCATGGCAAAATTCAGTGAGAGGTATCTGCCCTGGGCGATGGTAAAACCATCTACCACTTCTTAAAATTGAAGAAAGTGAAAATATTTTGGTTGCATTTTGCCTATAAATATAATAAATTGACTTTATTTTGCCAGTTTTTTTTTATGACTGATCCACACTTGCTTCAAGGGGTTTGGACCGCTATATTCAAATGCAGCGAATTCTGGCATCTCCCCCGGGCGATAGTAAAACAATCCACCAACTTTTTCAGATTTATTACAACTAAGAGAAACAAACAGAAAAATGGAAGCTGATTTTTTGAAGATAAAGAATGATCTGACGACCAACGAAAAAGGTACTTTTTTATTCTGCTATCTGCCCCGGGTGGGATTTATTTTCCGTCACATTCATGTGCGCGATGGCCTTGTGAGTATCTCGTTGGCATTGTAGGTTAAAAATCTCGAACAGATCCACCTCGGTAAGTAGCTCTTTGCTATTAAGTGGATTTTGCTTAAATTGGTTGGTTCTCTTTGGGCACAGACGTACAAAATCGCCCCCCTCAACCCCAAACTTCTGAATATGATACTGACCAATTATTATTTCTTTATAGAGTTGGGAGAAATCAGGCAAATGTACAGAGAACAAGCAGAAAATATGAAAACTCTTCAACGGTCGATACACAGAGGAACTTTAGGTAAAAACTTTATTTTGTCCAAGACCAAGGCTGGGCAATTCCGATGTCACGAATAGGGCTGGGCAAAACCGAAGCATTTGAAATTCGAATCTGATTCGAATATTTTTCCAAATCATAAATTCCATGCAAATGAAAAATATCCCATTTTTACTATTCAAACCTGCCTCCATTGCGAAAACAAGCAATTTTCTAATTTATAGTGCATTTTCAATTCACATTCCAAGTCTAAGGGCAACAATTTTCAACAATTCTTTTCACACTGGTCTTTGACAGCAATTTTACTTGGCTGTATTGAAAAAAATACAAAATTCACTGTTTTGGCCGAATATGGGGTGTTGGTGGAACGCACTGCGGAGGTGCGGTCCATCAACAGCCGATAATTGGCATAAATATCATAAACATAGCGTTTTTTAACTTTGGAAATATGCAATTACTGTGAATGACTAGTAAATTTACTGTACTTTTGTTACTGTGTAGAGATCTCTTGATTATGATGAAGGGATCAAGTTCTTATAGCCGTTTCTTTGAGTGGATCACTTTGACCAAGGCCCTGTACCGGCGGCCACTTATAGACGGACAGGTTCAAAGTGACTAGAAAAATATGATCTTTCCAAGTATGTTGCCCAAATTTGACCAAAATCGATTGCATTTTGTCGTTAAAAGTGAAATTTCATTTAGCAAATTTTTTGTTCCTATTAGCGATTTACTATTGATTCGAACAAACCTTGCTTCGAATATATTCGAATCACCGAATCGAATTGCTCACCTCTACACGAAGCAAACTATTGCTCGCCGGAATGGCAACGAGATGCTACTAAATATGATGTAAATGTACCAAAATTTTTTTTAAACATTCCTTGAGCCCTTGAGCGGTGGCCAAAGCTAAGGCTAAGCAATGATGATGAATCTACTGATCTACTTCCTCACTACTTCCCAGGTTATTATACCTTGGGTTGAATAGTGGGCATGTGTTAACAAGTCGGACTCGAACCCGAGATCTCCAACTTGCGATGCCAACATGTGAACCACTGGGCCATCGCGCCCACAAAGTCGTAATGACAAAACGATATACTATTTCCTTATATAAAACTAAGGATCTGATCAGATTCAAAAGAGGGAACTATTAAGATATACGAAGTCCTGTAACAGCTTTTAATTTGATTTTTTACAGCTTTTACAGCGCCTCCTGCACCAGTACGAATACAATCAAGAGACAACGGCCCTGTCAGTGGTAAAGGTTTGTGCATTCGATATTTCATTTCCAGAAATGGTAGATGGTCTTACCTTCGCCCATATCAGATACCACACATTGCACTTTATTATAGTGGTTCAATATTCTCGGGGAATGTTTTATCCTTTACTGGTACGTAGGTCTGGGGAATTTGATTCGGTGATTTGAATCGATTCGAAGTACAGAATATTCGAATCAATAGTGAATCGGTCATAGGGACGAAAGCATGCTAAATGAAGTGCATTTTTCTATTTAAAACGACAAAATGCAATCAATTTTGGCCAATTTGACCAAAATCGGTTGTATTTTGTCGTTAACCTAAATATACATCGCTTTTAAGTCAGTTTATGCTAATATTTGTAATTCGTGGTAGTGGTAGATGGTTTCACTATCGCCCAGAGCAGATACAACTCTGTACTGTACTTTACCATATCAGTTTAGTTCTGTTTCAAATGTTACCCTCTTACAGTGCAGTTGCTGGTACTATATCTTGTTAAAGTTCTTCAAGGCAAGTGGTCGTTACTTGTTCCCTTTAGGTACTGGTTCCGGCCTCGTCTAAAGTGAATTTCAATAAAAAGAAAAATGTGGGTAGTTTTTGGCATCGAAAAAACACAAAACTCGCGCTTATATGAAACCAAGAAACTAATGAACAACGACGAATACAGAAGCAGAAGATGTCGATTTATTTCTGAGGGGGGGGGGGCATAATATACAAAACTAAAATATTTTTAAACCGCGCAGAAGACGCATCAATTTTTTGGATTTTTTGCTGTTAAAATACACCATGCCGTTTCGTCCAGAAGGCATCTTAAGGATTATTTGTATATAACTCCAACTCTTTACCGGACTGTCCCCATTATCAAACTTATCCATCCTATACATTTACCATGTACTGTCCAGAAGGAACCAACCACCGGCCACTCATCAGCAAAGAGCTACTAAAAGATTTAGTACCAGCGACTGCACTCTAAACGGAAAATATCCCAAAATGAACTGAAGCGTCATGGCAAAGTGCAGTGAGTGGTATCTGCCCTGGGCGATGGAACAACCATCTATCGCTTCTTTGATTCCTTTTAGTCGCCTCTCACGACACGCAAGGAATACGTTAAGACTAGGCATAAATCAATATATATTTTCAGGACTGCAGTGCTACGAATATCTTGAAATCGATGGCCCGGTAGTGAAGTTCCCAGGACAGACGAAGAAAACAACGGCATGTGCGCCTGGGTCATCATGTTTCAGAGCTCATGCAGTTGGGACGTATGACTTGCAACCTGCCACCAAGAGTAAGTACATTGGATTATTTTGTTTCATTGATGTTCATTCTTAGCAAGAATATGAGAAAGATGGGAAAAGATCCAACAAATCCCGTCAAACAATTTTAGTCAAACATTTTTTTTTATCATAGCCACTTCTCAGAGTGGATCACCCTGTCCAAGTCCTTGTACGAGCAGCCACTGAAAGACGGGCGGGGTTACAATAGCTGGAAAGATATGAACTTTTCGTGTTCGGCGTAGCCTACCCAAGTTATTACACCCTGGGTTGAGTGGTGGGCATGGATAAGCGAGCCGTACTTGCCGGGACTTGAGCTCGAATATTCAACCTGCGATGCCAACATGTTTAACCATTAGGCCATCGCGCCCACTTTTGACCGACAGGTCGCGGTCCATCTGTGGCTCATGCTTGACAAGCTAAAATTTCTGACTGAACTGTACTACATATACGTATATTATCATTGTCGTTTATTTTAAATTGGATCGCACTAACCCAGCCTCTAAAACAACGACCGCCTATGGAAAAGACGAGGTTAGTGTGGTTGGAAAGATAAAATCTGTCCAAGTTGAGTTTATTTCAGCATATACTGTAAAAAAATAACGACACAAGTAGGCCTGGATAAAACCGAATTATTTGTATTTCGAATCTGATTCTAATAATTTTTTCGAATCAGATCCAATCACTATTTTTATGTAAATAACAAATATCTCATTTTTGGTATTACAAATTGTTCCCATTGTGATATTGAAAAAATACATTTAAATTCATACGCTGTTTCCAAAGGCAACAATTTTCATATTTCAACGACAATATATAATCGAATTTGGTTAAATTTGACAAAAATTTACTGCATTTTTTCGTTAAAAATGAAAATTCTAGTTTATTTAGTAAGTATTTGTTCCTATGAACAATTCACGGTTGATTCGAATATATTGTGCTTCGAATCGATTCGAATCACCAAATCGAATTGCTCAGCCATAGACAAAAGTAAATAATAAAGAAAGCGGAGGGAGTAGCGAAAGACGAAGGATATCAACGAGTCTGCAACACCCAGATGGACTAGGGTGAAAATGAAAATAAGAATAATCACAATAAATGAAAAAGACATTACTAATAGTAAGATAAATCAATACCCAAATTGTTACGCCCTTGGTTTAGTGGTGGGCTTGGTATAATCAACTAGACACGCCAAGACTTGAACCCGAGACCGTCAACCTGTGATGTCATCCTGGATAATTGTCTTAAAGGAAAAGAAGTTGTGTAGTCTACGATTTGCAGCCCTTCAACAGGAAGCAAGCGAATTCAATTTTATTTTTGTCGAAATTCACTCTAACCAGATCTGAAATTCACCAACTAATGGTAGCGTATATATCTATTAATTCCTTTGAGTGGTTCAACCTGACCTAGGCCTGGTACTAGCAAATACTTATAGAAAGACAAGTTGTTGTCACTAAAATGTATAATTTATCCAATTTTGACCAGCCTACTCCAGTTACACTGTAACAAAAATGCACTAAAACCACTCATTTTTGGCAGTAACTTTTCTGGTAATATTAAACTAAAGCTATAAAATCGACTTTTTTCACCAATGAGGCGACTGAAAGAAAGCAAAGAAGTGGTAGATGGTTGTACCATTGCCCAGGGTAGATACCACTGACTGCACTCTACCATGGTGGTTTAGTTTCATTTCGGATGTTTCCCGTTTAGACTGCATTTCCTGGTACCACATGTTTTAGTAGCTCTCTGCTATTAAGTGGTCGTGTGTTGGTTCCTTTCAGGCACTGCCTCCGGTCTTGCTCAGAGTGAATTTCAATAAAAAGATTAAAAAAAAAATATGGTCTGTTGATGTAACGCAATGTAAAGGTGCGGTCCATCAACAGATAATACTTGGAATAAATCTCATCAACAAGGCTGTTGAGAACGTTGGGAATGTTTAATCACAGCAAATTAACAGTAAATCTAACGTATTTTTGTAACAGTGTATTTCACTCTGGGTCGAGTGGGGAAAATGACGAATTTACCGAGATACCTATGATGTACAGTATTACGACTAGGGCTTGGCAATTCGATTCGCTGATTCGAAGCCCAGATTATTCGAATCAATGGTGAATCGTTCATATGAACAAAAATTTGTTAAATAAACTAAGATTTTGATTTTTAACGACGAAATGCAATCGATTTTGGTCAAATTTGACCAAAACCCATTATATTTCGTCGTTAAAATATAGAAATCGATGTATTTAGTGTGGATTGAAAATTGAAAATACACTTAAATAGAGACAAAGTATAATAGTAAAAATGGGATATTTGTTACATACATAGAGTTAGCGATTCGATTCGAAAAAAATATTCGAATCAGATTCGAATTCAATATGATTTGGTTTTGCCCAGCACTAATTACGACAATGTGATACTACAGAAAGCAGTTGCACTCTAAGAGAAAAAGAGCAAACAGGACTGAAACACTATACAAAAGTGCAGTGAGTAGTATCTGCCCTGGGCAAGGGTGAAGCCACTTATCACTTTTAGGCACCCGAAATAAACGAAATTGGAATGCAGTGGGCGCGATGACCTAGTGGTTAAACATGTTGACATCGCAGGTTGAAGATCTCGAGTTCGAACCGCGGCTAGTCCGTCTCGACTATCCATGCCCACCACTCAACCCACGGTGTAATAACTTGGGTAGGCTAAGCCGAACAGGAAATATCATAACTTTCCAGTAATTGTAACCCTGCCCTTCTATAAGTGGCCGCTGTTACAGGGGCTTGGACTGGGTGATCCACTTTAAGAAGTGGATGTAAAAAAATTCGAATTTTCTAAAAAACCTATGAAACCGTAAATAGCAATTTTTAAAACTTTCTGATGCATTTTTTTTCTTTTCCACATTCAGCCATCATTAAATATGGAGCTTGTGTTCAAAGAAACGCATGCGGGGTTTTGGATTGTAGTTTTTTAAAATCATTCCTGGCCAACATCACTACAACGTCGTGCAACCTGGTAAGCTGCTCTGCTGACCTGTGCAACGGTTAATTTTAAGTCAGTTATTCATGCTCTTCTTGCGAATTAAATTGATAAGTCCGAAATTTTAATAAAGAACAACTTTACAAATTGTATTTTTCATTGTCTAATTAAAGTGGGAGTGAGTTCTCTCTTATAGCATATATTTCATAACACGCACACGAGGTTCGAAAAAGGTAAAAAAATGCAGTAAAATAACCGATATTTCAGCGAATTCAACTCAGTGATATTGGAATAAATCCATAGAATCGTTTCAACCGAATATTGGTTGTTCACCGAGGTGAGTTCCATTTGGCATGAATCTCATCAGCGTTACCGTCAAATTTTGGAAAGAGACAATTACAGAAAATGTGCGGCTAAGTTACTGTAATATATCGTCAGTATATGATAATTGCCGAACTTAAATGAATGACACGGGTTCGAACCCCAATAAAGTTTGCTCAAGATCAAATAACGAAAAAGCCATCACAGAACTATATATACGTGTGCTCCTGGGTGAGGCACAGTAACCCATAGTCCTGTGACGATGCTCGATATCCTTAATTGGTTCCACACTGGATGGAATAGCATGGTCAAGATCTAATAACGAAAAAGCCTTCGAAGAACAGTACACGCGTGTGCTCCTGGGCGAGGCACTGTACCCACAGTCTTGGGACGATGCTCGATATTCTTAACGGTTCCTCATTGGTCCCACACGGGATGGAATAGCAAGACGCGAGATAATCTCGTATCCAGATATAATTGTAAACATTGTTAATTGTATACTGTGATATGAAGTTCGTTATATTTTACGGCTTTGAAGAATTTGGGATTCAGTTTAGAGAGTTAGGATCGCGATAGTTCCGCATTTGGATGCCAGAGATTGAGAGTCCGACGTCTTCTAACCCGCAGCTTAAAGACAGGAATATAAAAAAAAAATCCGTTGGTACTGCAACGATATTTTTCTTCAACTTTTGAGAAAAAATTACAATCGAAAAAAAAATTCAGACGTTGATGAAATTATTCTTGCGCGCGTTCGGGGCGTATTTTCTCATCATAAATTATTTAATTTTGTCGAAAATTCTGACGAAAATTCTGACAAATTTGACCAAAATCGATTGTATTTTGTCGTTAAAATGTAAATTTGCGCCCTTAGACTGAAGTGCATTTGAAAATACCTCGCTTCTGATTCCGTTTATGTTCGAATTTGTAATTTTTAACTTTAATTTGTAGGTTATCATGAATAAGTCCCAATTTTAATAGTTAG
Source organism: Styela plicata (assembly GCA_963675895.2). NCBI lineage: Eukaryota > Metazoa > Chordata > Ascidiacea > Stolidobranchia > Styelidae > Styela > Styela plicata. The sequence continues at coordinate 786,714 of OZ023153.1, forward strand.
ATATTTATTTTACTGTTTTTATTAATATTTTTACTTTCATCTAAAAAACGTGAAACTTTCTTCAGAAAAACATATATTTCAAATTTTAATGGGAATAATAACCAAACTTTGTTACAGTATTTAAACCAATGACGTTCTATTTCCCAATATTTCAAAAGGTGCATTTTGTGGCAAAATGATACAGGCCAAATTGTATCTTGCAATGTTGACAAAAATTGTGATAATGCTTGAAAATGAGGGAAATATAGTCATAATTTATTTTCAAAAGTCCCGCCTGTTGGTGAGATTTGAGCATATCTTGTTGATGGATCGCGCCTCGGTGGGCGTTTCACTAACAGCACCTCTGTTGGCCTAATGGTTAACATGTTGGCATCGCTGGTACAATATCTCGCGTTTGAGTCCCGGCTCGTTAATCCATGCCAACCCCTCAACCCAGGGTGTAATAACTTGGGTAGGCGAGGCCGAACAGCAAGGATCATAACTTTCCAGTAATTGTAACCCTATCCGTCTATAAGTGGCTGCTGTTACAGGGCCTTGGACAGGGTGGACCCACTCAAAGAAGTGGCTATAAAAAAAAATTAAAAAAAAACTCTGTTCTGTCTAAAAAAAACTCTAATTCTGTCCGTACATAAGTGGCCGCTGGTACAGGGCCTTAGTCGGGGTGATTCACTCCAAGAAGTGGTCGTAAAAAGAAAAAAGACCATAATTGTCAAAAAAATCGATTTTATAGTTTTATTCCGATATCGCCGAGTGAAAATCGCTGTCAAAGAACGCCGATAGGGCTGGACAATTCGATTCGGTGATTCGAATCGAGTCGAAGCACAAATTATTCGAATCAAATGTGAATCAATCATAAGAATAAAAGCATGCGAAATGAAAGGCATTTTTCCATTTTTAACGACGAAATGCAATCGATTTTGGTCAAATCGGTTGTATTTTGTCGTTAAAATGAAAATACATCGCTGTTAAGTCTTGTAA